>QKWP01000299.1:157683-207941 GCA_003550325.1 Gigaspora rosea | reverse complement strand
CTAACAGTGGTTAGATCATCCAAATCAGCCCAGTGGATGGCGAGATATCGTTGAAAAACGATTGGCCGACTATATAAAATCTCTATGTAAACAATATTTGTTTATATAGAGATTTTATATAGTCGGCCAATCGTTTTTTGACAATTATCTCGCCATCTACTGGGCCGATTTGGATGATCTAACCACCGTTAGATGCATCTCGACGAGCTCTACAACTTCAATTAGTGGACATGTATCGTTAACTTAGTAAGAAAAAAGTTTTAGATAGAAGGACGCCACATTTCGCCTATAGTGATTTTCATATGATCACTCTCTAGTTGACTGGCGGATTATCAATTAAAATATAAAAATATATTTATATTATTCAAACTCAAACTAGTTTGCAAACTTCAAACTCAAATTCAAACCAAACTCAAATTTAACTAAAAAGTTTGCTTCAAATCAAACTCAAATATTTTTTTTTAATCATAGTTTGGGTTTGGGTTTGATTTCAAATCAAATCAAACCCAAATCTGACCTAAAGTTTGATTTGATCCGGGTTTGTAGGAACCCTAGTAGAGGCATATAGGATAACTTTCTTCTGATTGGTCAATTTTATTCAATTGAATTTATACAGTTTAAAGTACTTTTTAAGAATGTAACATTTCACAAGTAAAAATTAAAAATTAAACTTATCGCTATCTTCAAAGAAGTGCCAACAGTCACTATGCAAAATAATCCCAAATAATCCCGCACCTAGAGGCACCTTACTTAGAAGGTGAAATTTCTACGTATATTGTAACTATAGAACTATATGTAATTACTAAATCGTTAAATACAGTTGGGTTATTTAAAGAAAACTAACAGTACAAACGTTTTTTTTAATAATAGATTAACGATTTCTAAGCTATATTAAAGAGGTTTTAAAGCATAATGAATGTTAATGCATAAGAATAGAGTTAGTAATAAGAGTGTTTAAAACTTTATATACGTGTATATATATAGAGATTACTATATGGCTCTAATGAGTCTTATCATAACGAGCTTTGGGTATAATAAACGATAGATCCTCAAATACTATGTTAGCTCAGCATAAAAGGTGTGATAGGCATTTAAAAAATACACATAGGCCTATTTTTTTTTATTCTTTTGTTAAAGTAAGAAGCGATAAAGCATAATCAAGTTTACGAATATGATGTAGTTTGATTGGTTGATAATCACATGTTTCACAATTAGCCAATAATAACGTGCTATTCAATTTCATGTGACGACCAATCACGAAAAAGTTATCCTATAGAGTAGAGGCAGTGTTGTACATCCAGCCTTTTTTTGCCATGTCCCAATGTCCTAATGTCCTAGCGTCCCAAGTGTCCCAACTATGTCCCAAGCCTTAATAATTAATAAATTAATTTAAAAAATATATAATTATATATTTTTTTAGGTGCTGAAAACATTTTTAAAAAAAATTTAATTAGATTATCTTAATAAAATTTTAGTAATTTCAATTTATAAAATTGTCCCAGAATGTCCCAAAATGTCCCAACGTATGCCCCAACTGTCCCATGTACAACACTAGGTAGAGGTGGCTACTAAGTAAAAAATATTACGTAATAAATGGCATGCTCCTTATAACTTACTTATTAATATTTTGATTATGGGTTATCTAACCAATCAAAAAGTGTTAAAGCACAATAACTTAATTATATTGCTAAATTAACTCTATGCGTTGAAGATAGTCACGCTAGGGTTATTATCGCGAGGATAACCTAATTCGTAGCTCACATAAAATTGAGGTTTATATGAAAAAGATAATTGAATATGATTGTATGCAATGGGGATTATAGATATGCATGTAATAGACATTATAAATATGTATACATGCAGCAGAGGTTATAAAGTTACATGTAGGAGTAAATGGTAAATTTTAGTGCTTTTCTACTTCGCTTGTCTTGTCACTTGTTCTCTTTGATGCCTGATTATAATCTGGTTCCCTCCCTCCCACCCTCTCTGATTCATTGCATCTAACACCCTGCTTGTTGTTATGTATAGTGAGGTTAAGGCGCCAAACTATAGCATGTGCTCGAACTTGCTATTTTATGTTAACATATGTACTAAGTTGAAGGTGCCACACCACAGCATGGGCTCGAACTCTCTATTGTATGTTATAATGTGTAATGAGTTGAAGGCGCCCATCATAGCGTGGGCTCGAACTCAGTATTATAAAATTGATACTGCCAGAAAAAATAAATTAAAAAAAATAAAAAAGAGGGTTTTTGAAAGTAGAAAGTGCCACACTATTGCGTTGGCTTGTACTTTTGATCTACATTATGCAAAAAAAATAGAGAAAAGGAAAGTTTTGAAAGTAGAAGGCGCCACACCATAGCATTGGCTTGTACTTTTGATCTTCATTCATAAAAAAAAAAAAAAAGAAAAAGAAAAAAAAAAGAGGCAAAATTTTATTTTTGAAAGTAAAAGGCGCCAACCATAGCATTGGCTCATACTTTTGATCTTCATGCAAAAAAAAAAAAAAAAGTGTTTTTGAAAGTAGAAGGTGCCATACTATAATGTTGGCTCGTACTTTTGGTCCTCTTTCATGCTTCGTCACGTGAACATAAATTGTGTATATAAAATTGTAAACAAAATTGTGAGCACAATATGCAATAGCAGAAGAGAATGTAGTGAAGTGGAGCACTACTCCCGTAACTTCATATCGTCTAATAAAGAAAGTGTTTGATATAAAATCCGAGCGAGAATAATAGTTTTAGCACATTGATCACCTTTTGAGCATAACCGTGATTATATTGGTTGGTAGATCGACATAAAACTACGAACCACTAAGAAAATTAGTTGATTATCAGATAATCTGGGTGGCAAAATTAAGATCAAAAATTCTAGAAATCAATCATCTAAATATATGGTTGAATAGAATTTTTTTGATATTTGCTAATATATCCACTACTTTTTTATTAATCTTATGTTTTTATTTATTACAGAGCATTTGTCGTGTTCTTGCACTTGTTTTTTGCACTTGCACTTATTCTTGAACTTGAGACCATTATATAAAACGTTTTCAAATTCGTGAATTTTTTTAACCCAAATTAGTTTGTAAATATTAGGTAATCAAACAACAAAAGCAAATTTATGGTTTAAAATTTTGAATAGTTTAAGGGCGTTAATAAGGGCATTAAAAAAATGATATAATAATTACTCGAATGTTATAATAATTACTCGACATAATCGTCATAATCATCTTACGTATTTCTGTTAGTTTTCCATATTAAGAACACTTTTTCTGACCAATCAAAAACGTTAAAATGCACGATCTTAGAATTGAGTTATAAAGATATTCGAAAAATGGCGTATAATCAAAATTTAATCAATTATGATAAGTATAAATTTTTCAATCAATCATCGATTAATAATTTTCTTGTCAAGTCAATTGATTAGTTTGAATTTATCTCTTATTTCAAATTTACAAGGAAAATATTATTGCGTAGAAGTCGAAAGCAATTTTTTGAACATGATCGTGCACGTGATGACTGTGACAATTAAGTATCACCTATTTTAACCCACCACTAGTTATAACTGGTCATGGAATTTATTTTATCCACTACAGTCAAACCTCGCAATAGTCACATTCGCATTAGTCACAATCTCGCTATAGTCACCTTAATTTTTCTATTTAATTATATATACTATATATAAATTTTAGCTCGCTTTAGTCACAAACTCGCAATTATACATGTTGGCAAAATCCCGACTTACTATAGTTTGGGATTTGTCCGTCATCCCAAATCCCAAATCCCAAATTCTAGTATAACTAATATCTCAAAAACTTTATTAATAATCTTTATTTAAACAAATCATATATATTCTTATAGTTATAAATAATATATTTACAAAATATTAAGATTATTTATTTGATTTAATCTTTTATAAATAGCAATTGTTTTTTTATTATTTGGAATTTGTCCGGGTTTTGCCAGCATGTATACTCGCAATAGGCACATAGAAAGTCCAATTTTGGCACGTGACTATTGCGGGGTTTGACTGTACATACTTTCTTCCTTATTTATACTTTCTATAACTATACTTTATTACCATAACTAATTTAAAACTAGAATCAACTGAAAACACGCAAGGTGAATTAGTTAGACACATGAACAATATTAATCACAACAATCGGACTTTCACTTATCTGCTGGCCTGATAAAGAGTTATTAAAGGAGATTTAGAGATTAATGTTTCGGGTGTAAAGTCTTAATGCAGATACTGATGCGAAGAGAAGACTTTATTGGTGTTGGTGGTAATAAGGATTTGTAATGAATAAAGATATAACGGATAAGAGTTGACCTGAATGTGCCGGGGATTCTAGTTAGTCAACATGCATAAAAGACCAATGTATTCGCCTTGCTCGTATTACTTGAGACTCTGTATGAGCTTTATAATGAAGATTCTGAACGAATTCTTTTACATGGTATCTCTTGAATTATATTATCTGTACGCATACTTATTTCTTCATCGGCATTTCTCTATTTCATATCTATACTTGCTAACTACTTGTACTCATGATTTTATCTAACCTCATACACTTATTTATTATTCATTTCTCATTTTCGTTTACCATCTCTGATTTATCCGAGCACCTATTAACCTGATGTTCTCCCGAATCAGATCCAATCAACAAAATTTAAAGTTTTTTTTAAAACTTCTAGCAAATAATTTTTAATAACTACCTGATTAAATTTTGTAATTTTTTTTTATTTTAATTCTGCATTTTTGTAGAATTAAATAAAAAAGTTTCATTAAGTTTGGATTAATGATCATCGAGAAATTCTCGGTAAAAGGTTAAGAAAATTCGAATATCTTCGAAAAAAAGCTAAAATCATAAAATTTTCTTATCTAAACTTTAAGCGAAGATTTCTTAATAACAACTATCAAAATTCAATGGAGCATTTCTTATTTTAATCCTCAAAGTTTGATTAGTTTCTGAAAAAACATTCATTAAACCTCAAAATTTTGACCTGACCAAATTCGATCAAAATTTTTCTTTTTAATTTTAATATATATAGAATTAAAATAAAGAAATTTTGTTCGAATTTGGTCAAGTGGATGTCGAATAATATTCGTTCGAAGTTTAAATATCTATAAAAATAAGGCTGGGTCAAAAAATTTTTTTAAATATTTCTTGACATTTACTCATAAATTCGATGAATTTTTTTTTTTTTAATTCTATAAACTCATAGAATTAAAATAAAATATCCCTTCAAGTTGGGATCGTTGTTGAGTAATCTTCGTTTAATGTTTTTAAACAAAAATTTAAAAAGAAATGATGCAGTAAATTTTTTATTTAAGCATTAAATGAAGATTTCTATTTATTAATCGATATATTTGACAATTTGGTAAAAAATATTGTATGATAACATAAGTTATATAGTATTATATAGTTGATGAAACTTTTGCTGAATGATGAATTGTAAATAGTGAAATCCATAATAATAAAAACCTATTGATTTTTGTGATTTTGTCTTCATATACGTTGAACTACTCAGTATTATTATTATTATCGCTGGTATAAATAAATTTATTTTGATGTGTAATACCTTTGAACGTATTCATTATTAAAGGTTTTTCCAAAAATTTTAAATAATAAATCTTGTATTTATAATATATTTTTATGATGTCTATAACAATATGACAGTAACTATTTATACTTTCGATAAAAGGTAATGTTATACTCTTATTATTAATACTTACAGTGGAATCTATGCGGATTTTTGGCTATAACTGTAAAAATTTATTTGGATAATTTTACACTAATAACAAATATGAAAAATGGACAAATCATCATAATAGACACTGTTAAATTCTAATATAGATAGATAGATAAATAATTATTGGTTTTGGGACTTGGGATGAGATTTAGGATTTGGGATGGGATTTGGGACAGAATTTGGGATTTGGGTTAGGGTTTGGAATTTGGGTTAGAGTTGGAATACGGAATGTGGTTTGTGATTTGTGAATAGGGATTGGGATTGGTCCAGTTTGGATTTTTAAGCATAATTGGATAATCCTATTTGTCCAAAACACTATATATTTTGCTAACCTGTATACTAATAGTCTTGTTAATTCTCTATTGATTCTTTGTGTTTTTTTTCAATACATAGCAAAGAATTTTTAGTGCAGTTGACTCTTGGATCAATTTTTTAATGAATTTGTCGAATCATTGAAGGATTCTTGATATTTTTTTCATTTTATAAAAGTTATTCCCAACAACCTAATGTGATTGCAATATTCGGATCAATTTTTAATGATTTAGTCACGATTCTTTTAACATTATGATTTTAAACCAATCACAGCACAAGATCAGGCGTAACGTGAAAACGACCGGCTTTTTTCAAAATCGTCCATAACGCAAAATTTGGCACACAAAACTACCTTCTGCGTCATAACAAAAAAAATTCCTTGCAAATTTTTGCTATATATAAGATTTTGTTAACGTCGTCTGAATGCTCACCTTACCCTATAATGTTTTAATCGATACTATCTGCGATTTATTTTTGGCAAATAGAATTTTAGCGCATATCATCATGTGTCCGCGGAAATTTATGCGATGCTATGTATTGTTTAAACATATATAATGTCTGTCCTCGAGATCTTAACGCGACAACATTATTGGTTCTATTATTAAGGAACAGTTTTAAAAACCGTTGTAAGTCCGGAGCGATTAAATTACAAAATTTAATGTTTAACAAAAAATATTTAAAAATTTAAAAATATTTAAAATTTATGTAAATATTTGATTAAAGCATCTACATTTACATAATATTAACCACGACTGTCGCTTTTCTACGTATTCTTTAATTCTACTGTAGCCAGCCCTATGTATTTTTCTTTTAGTAAATGTTACAAGTAATTGCATTTATAGTTTTATAAAAAAAGCAAGTAAATGCGATATGTATATGCATGCGAATCTTGCATAGTATAATCTTTTTTTTTTTTTTTTGTACAGTTATCATATGGCACGCGAACGGACTAGGGATGGTAAAAAACGGTTTAAACAGTTTTTGAAACTTTTTTTATTGGTTTAAAACTTTTTTTAAAAAATCGGCGTCTGAGCTTCCGACTGGTTAATTTTAATTGTCAGCCGAGAAAATTTTTTTAAAAAAACGGTTCTTGAGTTTAATACTATATAATATGTATTAAAACGTTTTTAAACAAATAAAAAATCAAACAATCAATTTTTTTAAGATCGTGTTTTACCATCCCTAGAGTGGACAGACATCTTTTCAAAGTTACGTTCTTGATTTTATTTTAGTGTTTATCACTATAATACATCAAAATCGTAACTTTTGACGCATAAAAAACGTAGCTTTTGATGCGCTTTACTCGTCAATTAGGTGCCCTCCGCTACACTCCGGCAATTAATGATTTATATTGTCTATAAGAGATTCTTTGTGACGGCCTAGCTTATAGTATATTTGTCCCGAATCTAAATATTATATGACAGGACATCTTAAATCAACAAACAAAAACTAATAATTTTTTAAAATTTTATAAAAAATAAAAATACTAAAAAATGAATTTTTCTAAATAAACATGGGGTATTTGTACATGGGTAATAGGTAAAGGTAGGTTTGGGATTGGGGCGAGGGTTAGGAAAGTTTATTGTTAGAAGCCAAAAGGTGGCTTCATAGTCGAAATTTTGAGATATCGGTTGGTTGTTATATTACCCGTGTACAAATAGAAATTGTCTTAAAAATATAACCACTAAAAAAATTTTTCATAGAAATATATCTAAACTAAATTATGAAAATTGTTTTTTATTTCAATAGATTTTTGATAGTGTTATTACTTTTTATAACTATTAATAAAATAAAAATTTGATCACATATACATAAAAGCCATAATAAAATTTTAAAAACATAACAAATTTTTTTAAAAAATAATAAGATTTTGAGATATTACCAATCAAAATTTAATATTTGATTTTAAATTTGGTCACTCTAAAAAAAGTTATTGGTTTAAGGTGTCCTGAACTGCATTTATTAATTTAGGTAAAGTCTCAAGTAGGGCTCTGCAAGTGCCGGCATATGTCTTATTAAAACATAGTGCCAAGCACGGGTATGGGTACTATGTTTCAATAATACGCGTGCCGGCACTTGCAGAGCCCTAGTTTCAGGCAATTTTTTGTAATTTTTTTGTTTAAAGTAGGTCAATCCTCTGGGTTTTAGTGCATCTACGTCATCACGATTAATTTTGAGAGATTGCTGATGGTTTTCCACCTCATGACGAATTAGTCCTTGAGTTTTTTGTTCAATTGCATCATCTGGAGAAGTTTGTTTTGGATTTTTTAAACTAGGTTATTTAATATCTGTACAGTTGGTACGACAGGTAATAAATTGGGTGCGCCGTTCCTGGTTAAAATAGGTATAGGTTTTTGATCACTATTCGTAATAAATTCCTCAAACATTGTTTCTTCTATATTTTATCAAGAGTTTCCAAAATTTTATTTGTTGTTGGACGCTTCTGCGGATCATAATCCCAGCATTTTTTATAAAGTTCAGCAAAATTATGCGGTGTTCCAAGAATTGTATCATGCCGATAACCTTGCAATATTTGGACACATATGGCAAGACTATTAATAGCGTACTCAAATGAGGCAGTTCCACTTGTAAGCTCCCAAAATATTGTACCTAAACTATAAACATCCGATTTTTTGTCCGGTTTTTTTCCAGGCTGGGCATAGCATTGTGGGTCAACGTACGCCGGTAAGCCATGCTGAGTTGCTAATGATGTGACAAGACTATCATTTGGTTTTCTTGACAAACCAAAATCCAATCACCATTATTTAGTAAAATATTTTTAGGATGC
Organism: Gigaspora rosea; assembly: GCA_003550325.1. Taxonomy (NCBI): domain Eukaryota; kingdom Fungi; phylum Glomeromycota; class Glomeromycetes; order Diversisporales; family Gigasporaceae; genus Gigaspora; species Gigaspora rosea. The sequence goes on along the minus strand of QKWP01000299.1, from coordinate 199,088 downwards.
TAAAAATTATTGCGATCAATTTAAATAATTAATAATTGTTTTTAGAAAATATTAATATGGTGCACCTTGTACCGTGGTACACTCTATAGTAGCAAATACAAATAACAAATAGAGTTAGGGTTAGGGTTAGGGTTAGGATTGGAATAGGGTTAGAATTTAAAGTAACATCGCGAGAGGGGTATTTTTTTGTTAAAAATGCAACAGGGTTACCCTAGTAAAATTTCGAGAAACATTAAAGGGTTCACCACGGACCAGGTGCACCAAATACTGAAATTATAAAACCCTTGTTTTCAAGTCAAATTTAGAAATTGGATGCTTACTAAATCACAATGAATTATATTACTCTTGTGTAAGATCATCAACCCAGGAGTAACTTGCTTTGCAATTTTTATAATTTCTCTTAATGAAATTTTAAAGGTGCCCTCATGCCACTTGCTTCGTAAGTATTGCCGTAAGTTTCCTCCATTGGCATACTGCAATACCAATATGAGATTTCCCGTTTTAGGATCTGAGATTATTTAAATTAAGACTTGAAATATTATTTAAAAAATTAAGAAATATTTATGTAAATACGATATATATAATCTATTGTACCAGTCGTAGTTCCATAGAATTTATTAATATTAGGATGGTCTTCAATAACACGCAGTTGTTTAAGCTGCAATATATTATAGCTTATTAGATGGAGACAACTCTGGAAGGCACAATTCCCCGAAAGTTAGTTCCTCTAGGCCATTTATTCGACATCACTTAAGGTTATGATTAATTGAGTTGCTGGTATACACTCTATGGAAATAATTTTCGGATAATTGCGCTGTAACCCTGGAAAACAACTAATAATGTATCACCTTATTAACGAATTCTCTGGTCGCCTCTTTAGTGTTGAGGGTTTTCAATTCGACCTTTTTTTCCATTGTAATCAGCTGAACTGATGGATCCAAACCCGCCTTTATAAATTTAACGATTAAAAATCAAATTTTATTTGCACATGATAAAAAATGCACTAAGTAATTAGAAGAGTCGTACCTTTGCCAATAAACTTAACATTGTTAAACTGAGAATAATAATAATTGATTATCTTGTCTTTATTCTGTTCCTTTTCTAACCACTCAGAGTATTTTTTTTGCACACTTGAACTAGACATTATCAGTTTCGATTCACTATAATTACTTTGAAAGAAATCGCGGCGTTATTTATCGTAGTGCAGGGATTTGAATGGTGCTCCAAATAAATGAAGGCCATTAGTAAAAAAATGTTTTTCTAGTTCTTGTTAACACAAACCATATGTGGAATGGATCGACATATAATGACATTAAACTATAATTTGTATAAAAATTTTTTTTTATTAATTAAAAAAAAGCTTTAATTATATAGTACATAAAAAAAAATAAAAAATTCGAATACAAAAAATAAAATTTTGATTCGAATTTGATTTTTTTTTTTTGTTTAATACAACCCCCACCCGCTATTTTTTCTATTTTTGTACAATTAATCGAAAAATATTTCGAAACACTTAGGTGAACCCCAACCCACCCCAACCCACCGGTACTAGTCGTGGCACGGTTCCCGGCTTCGAGAGGGGCTGTCTTGATATTAATACTTTTTTAAGTATTTTATCAAAAGGTTTAGCCCAAGTTTTGTTGTAAGAGCTTGAGAAAGTCCACACCCCATATTTTATACTCAAAAAAAAATCGTCGAAATTATGGGACTACTGTAGAAAAAAAGTGACCCCGTGTTTATTGTCTTTTTTCATCAGCATGATTTTTGAACACGCGATTTTGACGTAATCGACACGTTTATTGGTTAATCATACAAATTTTTTATTTTTTATAGTTAGCGGGTCAGTGGTTCCGGGATCGACATTACACAAATATTTATACAGCGTAGTACTGTAAACTAGGGAAGGCAAATCAAAACATGTTTGTTTGATTTAAAACTGTTGAAAATTGATCCGAACATGATCCGAGTTGCATAATTTAATTTATAATGATTAAATTCAAAAATAAATTGATCGATATTCAAAAAATAAATTAATTGATATTCAAAAAATAAATTTAATCGATATTCAAAAATAAATTAAATAAAAAATTTTTAAAAATGTCTTATGTTCGTGGAAGACCCCCCTAAAAGAAATCTGTTTGAACTTTACGAAAGTTGATGAACCGATAAACATGGTCGAAAAACACCTCGCCAAAAATGCAATTATTGCGAGAAGACTGTTGATCAGTTGACCGATTAAAAGGCCATTTATTGAAATGTAAAAAACTTCCAAGAAATTTAAGGGATTCATTAAATATTCAAGATCAAGATACTGGTTCGAACAATGTGCAATTAGATAAATCGGATGTGGGTAATATATTAGCAAGGTTTTTTTATTATGCTATATATTCTGGTTCTGAGTCACATACTGCTGAATATATTTATCACAAATTTAAAACAATAATTGAAATTATTGGTCCTTCTAAGTTTGCTGGCGTTGTCACGAATAATGCTAGTTCTATGCGAGCTCCCTGGAGATTATTAAATAAAGATTATCCTCAATTGGTTTGTTTAGGCTGTAGTGCACATGTTGGAAATCTCTTAATTAAGGATATTCTTAAATTGAATGGGCAGACAAATTAATGAACCACGTGTAACAAGTTATCAGTTTTTTTCGAGCACACCATCAGGCAGAATCAATTTTATTGAATCAGCCAGATATGGTTATGTTGGTTCAACCTGTTGAAACCCGGTGGGAACCTGCTAAGATGCAGTCAAATCTGTACTTCGAGATATTGAAATTGGTAAAAAAATTGTACATGATCTTCATGATCAATTACTAAATGATTCATTATGGAACAAAATGGAAAAACTGGCTTCTTTCTTGACACCTTTTGTTGAATTTATATGTTTATTTGAATCTGATGAACCTTTACTTTCACATATCCACTCTGAATGGGAACTAATTCAGCAATCAATTAATTCATGTGACTTAGAATTGATTTTAAATTGAGGGTTTTAGGTTTAATTGACAAACGGTTTGATTTTGTATTTCACCCTGCAATGGCAGTTGCAAATTTGTTGGATCCAAGGTAAATTTTTTAATTATCATAAATTTCAGAAATTTAAAATGTATTAATAAATTTAAATATAGGATCCGTGGAAAGTCATTAAGGGAAAATGTACTTGAGGAAGTTATAATTCCATACCTTGAAAATGTTTATGAATTTGAAATAGCTGCAAATGTAAGTAATGATAGGTATGATATTACAATATGCGAAATTAAAGACTAATTTTTTATTTTTTTTATACTAAAGATTTATGGAGTAACTCAAAAATATATCGCTAAGACTGATGAATTCTCCGGGCCATTACTTTGGGCTTCAGTTAACTATTCAAGTCCAATTAGTTGGTGGCGATCAAATTTTTCAAATAAATTTCCCTTCGTGGTTGAATTTGCCTGCCAGGTTCTCTCTATTCCGGCTTCTTCAGCTACCGCAGGATGTTGTTGGTTGAATTTCTGATTTATTCATAATAAAACTCGTGTACAGTTGGACAATGAACAGGTAAAAAAACTTGTAACTGTTTATCAAAATTTGAGAATCCGGAAAGAAATTAAGGATGATTGTTGGTTTGATGATGACGACGATAGTAATAATTAATGCGGGAAGTAATTCATTCTAAAAACCTTACTCAATGAGATTTAATAGTAATAATATTTGCAATACTAACGAATGCAAAACTAGTACAGAATGAAAGTTGCATTTGCCGATAGGCAATTATGTATTTAAAATCAATGGAAGTTGTATTTGCCGATAGGCGAAATTATGTATTTAAATTCTTAAAACGATCAAATACATTTCTTATATTCTTAATTGTAATAAATTTGAAATTATATAACAAATTATCTGAAACTAAAATCAGCCAATCAGAGATGATAATTTTAATTTCAGCCAAATTTTAGAATCAGACGCCAATGTTTTAAAAAAGTTTTAAAACAATAAAAAATGTTAAAAAACTGTTTAAACCGTTTTTTTACCATCCCTACTGTAAACCCAGAATTTTTCGGGTCTAAGCAAACTTAAAAAAAAAAATAATTCAATCGATACAACACTTAAAGAACTTTCTAGCAAGTGTCTCTTTGTTGAATCACGGTAAATTATGCCGAATCATGCAATAAAAGGATGACATACTAAGAGTTGAAGTATTGTCTACTGTATAACAGAAGGTAATAAAAATATATTGTATTGCTTAATTTATAAACTTTAACATCATTTTTTAGTTTTTTTTTCTTTGGTTGTCCAATTAATTAACTTGTTAATAAAAGAGCATTTATCATAGAATATTCGCAATTTTAATGTATTCTCCGAGTTATATAGTCCAATTCAAATTGTGTGCAATTATTTAGATGCATTTGAAAAACATGAAATTGATGAAAAAGATATCATATTTGATGGTCTAAACTGCATAACAAAACCATTATCCAATAAAAGATGTCAAGATTTAATAGTAAAATACTTCTTCAGGGGGTTTATTGATGGTATTAATTCATTCCAGTTTGTAGAAATATTCACAAATGTACTAGCAGATCAACTTGTTCATCTTTCATCAAGTACTTTCCTTACTATAGAAAGTTTAAAGTTGTTGATTAATGAAGAAACATTATTGAGAACAATATTGGTCAATAAATTACTAGAGAGTTCTCATTCAAATCAATAAAAACTAAAGTAGCACAATTAAACTCAACATTTGATGATTATAATTCAAAATTCGAGATGGTTCAATGGGATGCATATAATTATCTTTTTGTCACAAAATCCAGATTCTATTTGTGCTTTATATCAAACAGAAAATAGAGAACTTTGGACATCTAGTATAGAGGTAAAACTTGTTTTTTTAGCAAAAACCCCTGAAATTAGAACCCCAGATATCTAGTATAGAGGTCATACTTGTTTTTTCAGCAAAAACCCCTGAAATTTGATAAGCAAAAAACAGTTTTTGCCAATTATCTTGGCATCTAGTAGACCAATTTGAACAAACTTTTTTTTAAAATGAAGCTCTCAGTGAGGCACATCTATCAAAAAAAAAGTTCATTCAATTCTGATCACTAGATCAAAAGTTATTTAAACAAATATATTTTGTCATTTTCAGCAAATTGGGCCAAAATTGGCCAAAATCCAGTCATGACCTATATGAGAGATGTCCAGGGTCCTCTGAAATTTGAGAAGCAAAAAACATTTTTGCCAATTATCATGGCTTCCAGTAGACCAATTTGAACAAACATTTTTTAAAAATGAAGCAAAAAAAAGTTCATTTAATTCTGATTACTAGATTAAAAGTTATTTAAACAAATATATTTTGTTATTTTTAGCAAATTGGGCCAAAATTGGCCAAAATCCAGTTATGACCTATATGAGAGATGTCCGTGGTCCTAAAAATAGTATTCCTAAAAATGTGAAAGTATTTCTTAAAATTCAATCCATGACTGATCTAGACAAATGGGAATTAAAAAACTACAATTAGATGCCACCTAAATTATTACTAGAAATGCTTGAAGGTTTAGTACTTCGAACAATGCATAAAATTGATCTTCTGCTGTATGTTTTATCAACTAATAATCTAGTAAAGAGGCATTAATCTTATTAAGGGCACACTTTAATGTCCCTGTTGTTATTATAGAAGAAACTATATGTGGAAAGGTTTGATATTAAAATTTACTTCTTTTATATAATATGCTTAGATAAATAATTGTTAACATTAATAAAATTCAGTTAATAATGTGTAGTTGAGTTTAATCAGATTCTTGGCCAAGGTAGTCGAGGTTAATTATGAACCTTTTAATCTTATACAGGAATTAAGGAGCAAGATATATTAGATTTCATAGAAAAGGCTCAGAAAAAAGCTGATAATAGTGAATTATGGTTATTATTTAATAAAATTAATACCTGCAATCACATTGGATTGCTTGCAAATATAATAGCATACCACATGTTTAATGGAAAGCTATTACATTATAATATCAGACTCTTAGTGATAAAAACTAAACTGAAATTAATATTATCTTTTATTACTGATATTTCTACTCATTTTATTTATTAATTTTAATAAGGCATGTAATTCTTATCGTAAAAGGATCAAGGCCCAAAGTCAAGCTAGAATAAAAACTAGGGTTAGAAGATATAAAGAACAAAGCAATCTTGTATATCAAGTAAAACCACTTCTGGATCAAATCTTAGATTATGTTTGGGATTATGGTATTCTCATTTCAAACAAAGAAAAAAATATATACAAGTAATGGTACAAACACAATTTGAAGAAGAACATGGTTTATTTGCAGAGCTTTTATTTTCTTCTCAGCAATTTATTCATTCAATTGAAGAAAAGTACAGTATTAGTTTGCGTGATGTAAAGCAAGCAATTAAATGGTTGCTTTTTTCAATGAAAGTCTTCATGGAAGATATTTGAGAAATAGACAATATCCACCTAATCTGGACAATCAAAGTCGTATTAATTTTTCAATTTGTTGTTATATTTTAGCACTTAGTCTTTGTTATTAATTCAGAATATATGATCAAGAATCACTAAGTAAATATAGAAAAGAAATGATTAAAGTTTTTCAAAAATATAAAATAGATATCAATGAGAGTAATTTTATTAAAGTAATCTGAGATGAACAAGAAGATTGGATTAAAAGGATGCAGTTGCTACCAAGTACTATGATGAATGAAGTGCTATTAGAAATGTTTTAGCAATGATTGTTTGTATTCTTATCAAGATTTCTGTTTTTATTATTGGTGCACCTGGGTATGAATAACTTTTTTGGATGTCATGTTAGCTAAATCATTCTAATATACTAACTTGATTTACAGATCATCAAATTTAGCGATCAAACTTGTAGGACAAAACCTGCATAGATCTGGATCAAATAATAGTTATTTTCAAAAAATTCCTTAGGTTTGAAATCATTTAATTTCCTTTGTAACTACCAACAATATTTAAGATATATAAATTGGTAATTTGAAAACAGACATGCCTTAATTTGAAAACAGACATGCCTTATTTCCTATTAAGGGTAGTCATTATCTACTTCAGATGGCTTTCGAAAAAGCTAGATCAAAAGAATTAAAAGAATTTCTTGCAATATGTGTTATTGTATTTGATAGAAGTGAGTTAATGCAGTATTAAAATTATTTATTTTATATTTATTTAATAATTTACTGCTATGTAGTTGGATTGGCTAAAACTAGTCCACATAACCCACTTAAATTACTTGAACCAAATTATCCATTTGATAGGCCATCAATTTCTTTTGTTTGTATTGGAAATTGGAAATTAGATATAAGTAAAAGCAGTAGAGCTTTATTGGCTCAAAGGTTAGCATATTCAATATTTGATTATCTGTCTTGCTATTCTTATAATTCACTTTAAAACATCTAAATTATTTTGATTTAAATTATTAGGCCCAAATTTGGTATAGATGATCTTGTCGATACAGCAGTTCGCTTACTTGATTTTAAATTATCTAACTTTATAATACATGCCTCACTTAGACCACTTGCAGAGGCTTATTCAGAGTATTAAGAATGTGGTCAATCACATTCTAATTTCTATGATCTTCAAAATTATTATGGGTTGGTAAAAATTTGTTGATGCTGCTTTATCTAATGCCTGAAAATGTCCAACTGGCATTAGAAAGGAATTTTGGTGGCACTAATTGAAATTAGAATCCTTGTAGAGAATATTTCGATACTGTATTAAAAACATTTAATAATTGTCAAATTTGGACATGTAATCCAATTCCAACTTTAATATGATTAAAGCTAATTTGGATAATAATAGTGCAAGATATCTTATGGTTATTGGAAAAAGTGATTCAATAGTAACTATTTTGACTTATTAGTTAATAGAGAAAAAATTAGAACCCATAGTTATTTTAGAATTGCAAATTCAAGGTGACCAACAAGATTATTCTTATAGACTTTAAAGCAGAATTATGGTAAATTGATTAATTTTGCATTTCTGAATTATTTATATTTTTAAACATAAATTGTTTTATTTTTAGATGTGTGTTAAAGCTGGGAGACCACTAATATTGACAGATTTAGAGATCATTTATGGTATTTACTTTATCCATATTTATTGCTTGTTGTCATTGTATATTGTTGCTATAACAATTTCAAAAATACCATTACACAGATTATTTATACTGGTTATTTAATAGTCTAAAATTAAGCTTCATATAATATATGTACATAATTAATTCAAATAAATAAACTTATAACATTACTATATACGATAAACTGGGTTAATGTAACTTTTTGTAAAATATTGAAATAGTACTATATGAGAGTATAAAAAATTTATTTTAAAACATACATAGTGATTATTATTTGTTTATTAAATAAATTTCTTTCTGAACATATATAGTTCATAATAGAAATCTAGAAGTGTTTAGAAGTTGCTGGCATCTAGGGCAGTTTGGTCACTTTTTATCTTGTGCAATCTTTTATTAATTAATTTCAAAACTAATGATTGAACCCGACCAGCCAATAAAGTTTGAAATTTTAAAAAATTACACTTTTCGTGAAGCTCCCATCTTACCCTGGAACTTTTTTTAACTCTAACTGTTTTTTTGTTAATTTGCCAAGAAGTCATCATTATATTGGATAATTTTATTTTCTAATTCTTTTATTTTTTGAATGTAAATGGCTAAATCAGGCTGTTGATTTGCTTGTTTTTTTTTTCTTCTAATAAAGCAAATTGATTAGTTTCTAAGCATTCAATGGCTTGATAGCAAAATTTAAACTAATTTTCAAAGCCAATAAGTTAAAATAGAAATTTTAAAAAATCACATTATCCAACTAGAAAAACAACTAAATTAAATTAAAAACACTAATAAAATACTAGCAGAAGAACACAATAAAGAAGTCCAAACCCAGTCTTGCCATTCCACACATAATTCAATTGTTCAGTCAGGTGAAGACCTAGCAGGTTTATTTTTATAGCCTATATTAAAAGTATTTTTTTATAAAATTTATATAGCTCTATAAAGTTATAAAATATTATATAAACTTTTTATATAGATTTACAAAACCAATTAGACTTATAGTACAAAAAGCCTATACTCAACATGTTTCAATTTTTAAATTACTATAATTTTTGTACAAGAGGTTTTTTAAAAACCTTACTAGTAACTTTTAGAATAATATTAGCTCTATAAATTTGCCAAATATTTTGTTGAAAAACCTTTTCTATAAAAAGTTGATATGTTTTAAAGATTACTATTGTTTTATATATAATTACAATATGTTTCAATTTTAACTAACTTTAAAGTGCTATAACTTTTTATAAAGGCAATATTTTAAAAATCTGACTGGTAACTTTGTTCATTATAATAAGCTTTACAAATTTGCCAAATATCTTTTAAAAATATTGTCTCTACAAAAAGTTGATGCATTTTAAAGTTATACTATTTTATTGTCCAGTATAGGCTTCTTGTACCATATGTAGTTAAAATTTTTATAAATTTATATCTTAATAAATAAAAAATTTATATAAATTTTATTTATAATTATTAGCTATATAAAAATAACTTAATTTACTTTAAATGTGGCTAAATTAATTATTGTTAGATATACTAATGTTACAGTACCGGAAGCCTTCTTATTTTCCGATAAAGTAACAATCACACGGCTCCTGAGATCCCTTACTTTGGGCGTGAAGCAGTGTGCAAGAGGGAAGTATAGTTTCTTTTATGTCTGCAAGAAACTACACACTTCTCTAAGGCAGTTCGGTATAAAGCAACAAGAGATAGTAGACAGTTTATTAATTTAACAAGAAGGCTATTCCAAGGTGTTTGTTCCTTAGAAATCCCAAGAGTTTATTAATAATAAGAGAGAAGGGTAATAAATATAAAGGTAAAAATAAAATACAATGTCTGGATCTGTCTAAAACTAAGGGAAATAAGGTGGATTTATATATCTATTGAGCTAAGTGTCGCTAAGCGTTGTTAAGCATTGCTAAGCGGCATTAAGCGTCACTAAGCGTCGTTAAGCATCGCTAAGCATCGTTAAGTGTCACTAAGCGTCATTAAGTGTCATTGCACATCAATTTCACATATCACTATTACTAAATACAGTTATTACAAAATTTCCTTTTTAAGTTCTAATTTTCTAACTAATTTCTACCAAAATTAAAACCTATTCTATAACATTTCTTTCCCCTTTAAGAACGAACTCTGTGAGTTCTAATTTGAGGAAGGACTTGAGAAAGTTCGGCATCGGTTAACCTCGTAATCATTGTATAAGTAATATAGGTTGTTCGAGAGATATTTTCTAGAGGTCGATTGGAGAAAAGCAATTTTATCCGTTTGGCACACTTTAAAGAGGTCTGGGTCGATAGAGTATATTCTTCATGTTCAAGGTAATAATATTTACAGGTCTGGGTATAAGAGTCTGGTCTGGGTCAGCAGGTAGTTTATGATCCTGCCTAGGATTCTCTAAAAATTTTGACAGAGTGTATCCAAAGCATTTGCCTATTGGTAAGCATTTTGGGCTTTTTCTTGGAAAAAGCGTAGTAAAGCAGCATTGGTAGTTTCCAAGGTTTCAATTCTTGCTTGTAATTGTTTTATTAATTGGTCTTGTTGTTGTACTTGTTGTTGAAGCTGATAAAACTGTGAACTATCATCAGTTTCCTTTATTGTTTCTTCAGCAGGTGGAGAGTAAATTTCTGGGTCTGGAAGTTTGCAATCATCACAGTATCCTTGATTTGCATTTAATTCCTCTTGGTGTTTAATATGTAAACATTCCTGGCAGAGGTCAACAGGAACTGTAAAGTTTCTTCAGAGTACAGCGAGAGCATACTTCTGGTCGTAGTCTGGGTGGCTAGTGTTGAAGGATTCATCCAAAATTGCTTGTAGAGGATCGATATCATTTTCTGATAATAGGTCTGATTCAGCTTGCAATATAAGTTGCATTTCTTCATAGCTCCAAGGTTGAGTTATATGGTCAGAGGTTAGAGGTTCTAAGGCCTGGGCGATGGTCTGGTCATTTTCATCCAAGAGAATCTTTGCAAGTCGGTAAATTCTGGTCTGGTTCATTTCATATTGGTGTCCTGCATTCTTTGTTAATTCAGTATAACGTTTAATTCTGGTCCAGAGGTTATAGTTAGGGTTATATTGAATATCTTGGCTAGCCTTGTATGCATAGAGGTGTTCCAATTCACAAAACCATAATTCTTCCTGAAGACTATCTAATTGACACATTCTAGGCCTTGTATCTGCTTTATTATATATTTTGCAATTAACAAGCATTCCACGTCCTTCACCTTGGGTAAAGAAATGGATACATCTAGGGTCTTCTCGGTCTAGAGCACAGTAAAAGTCAGAATAGCATCCAGGGCATACAAGTTTCTCTTCAAGAAGTCTAAGGACTTCGGGTCTGTTAGGAACTTTATATTGACAACAATGGTGGGTACGGCGAGTGCTATGGTTAGGTAGACAATTACTATCAACTTGATCAAGAGTGCATCCACACTGATAAACCAAGTTTTGTCTTTTCCAAGTGGCAAGAGGACAATAGGTTTCAATATGTCCTAATGTACTGCATCCTCTGCAGACATTATTGGGGCAGTCCCTGTATAGATAGTTGGAGTCATGGCAAGTAGGGCAGGTGGTACTTCTTGGGGCTTGTTTAGGGCATTTAATAGCAATATGGCCAAATTCCTGGCATCGATTACATTGGTTGGTAGGTCAATTTGCAAAGAGGTGGTCAGGAGAACCACAATTTCCACAGACATGCTGTTTAGGAGCTTTTCTGTTTCTATGGCGAGAATAATAAGTAGTCCATTCATTTTTTTCTGGTGAAAGAGATTGGTCTGAGTCTTCTCGATCAAAAGCATAAGCTTCTCGAGGATATAAGTATTCTGGTTCATAAAGGTCTAATTCATCTGGTGCAGTCACAGTGGGTTGACTAGGTAAAGGCTGGTTACTTTTATAAGTAGTAGGAATAGTATGTTTCTTGTTTCCCCATTTAAAAGTATAACAGTCATTTTTCCAATTATAGTTTGCTTCTACCTTTTGATTCCAGTCATTGCCTAAAAGAAGAGAGTAAGAAGTAGTATCTACTACTTCTACAGTAAGAGGGATGGTAATATGATCAATTCTAATTGGCAGGTTTTTTATAATTCCTAAAGGTCGGGTGGAAGTTCTAACTGCAGGAACAATAAGGCTGTTAGAGGCCTTTTCAATAGTCAATCCAAGTTCCTTGACTGCCTTGTGAGCAATCATGCTGATTGAAGCACCGCTATCAATAATAGCTTGGTAGGGTTTATTCTGAAAAGAAATATTATATTTGACCAGTGTAGATATACAGGGGTTTGAACAAGATTGGCATTTTTGGCTTCCTCATAAAGGTAAGTAGCCAAGGCACCTCAGATAGATGGATTATTGAGTAGTATTTCCCACTTGCTAGCAGTAAGAGAGGGTGTCTGAGTCTGATTTTGTGTAAGATAATTAACACTTCGATGATAAGGAGAAGGAGATCGATTAGAGGAGCTTTGGTAAGAGCGATAATTATCATCATTTCGGTTTCTATAATTGTTATCCCTAGATTGGCTCCTAGGACGAGAGTTATTACGTCTGCGAGAACGCTCTATTATTGTAATATCGGTCAGAAGAGCGACCATTTCGGTCTCTATTTTGGTTGTTATTTCTGTTCCAGTTATTGTTATTATTATTACGATGAGAATTGGATCCTTGTCGCTGGCCCTGTTTTCTACTATTACACTCACGAATAAAATGTCCGGTGCGTCTACAATAATAACAGATAGGAGGTTCTTTCATTCGAGGGGTTTGAGCGCGGTTGTCAGCATAATTAACAGAAGAGGTAGGTGTGGTCTGCGTCTGGGCTAAATTGATACTAAGTTTATCAATTTGGTCCGTAAGTTGTTGAATAGCTTGGTCGGTATTGGTAGTAGGGGTAGTCATTAATTTTCCAGTTTCCCAGCGGAGGGCTACTTCAATAGCATTGGCCAAAGTATTAGGTATAGCAGCTTGAACATTAACTGCATACTCAGGACATAAGCCTTGAATAAAAAGTTGTTTAACAAAGTCAGCTGGAAAAACACCAGTTGGGTCCACTTTCTTTTGTAATGTACGGAATTGGTTGACATATCCATCCACAGTTTCTGTGGGTCCTTGCTTAATATCGAAAAGTTGTTTTTGCCAAAGGGCCTTTTGCTTAGTAGTATAGAAACATGCCTTAAAAAGATGCTGGAAACTTCGGTCCTGGTTATGGTCATCATTAAAAGCATTGGGTACTGGGTTTAAAGCGGTATACCAGTCCAGAGCAACACCTTTAAGGTACACAGGAGCAAGTTAAAGTTTCCGTTTAGCACTCCATCGGTTAGCAGTAGCGGCTCTTCTAAATTCTTTCAGCCAGTCAGCAGGGTCTTGGGTTCTATCACCATAAAAATCTGCAATGGTAATAAGAGTTTTCTCAGAGCCTTGCCCAAGGGCATTAGCAAGATCAGTTATTGCTTGCGCAGCAGCTTGTAAAGCTTGATCACCTATTAGATTTCCCGGTTGGTTAGGAGGTAAGGTAGGGTTTAATTCTTCAACAAGAGGTTGTAAATTTATTTTCTCGAATTGTGGAGGAGAGTCAGCTCTAACAATAGTAGTATCTTGGTTTTGAATATAATGATCAAGTGGATCAATTAAGTTTTGATTGTTAAGAGGGAGTGTGTTAAGTAATGGAGGTGTTTGGCGTGGAGTAACGTTTATATCTAAATTAACAGTAGGGTAAAATTCAGTTACAGGAGGAGGTGGAGGAACAGTTGTGCGAGCAGGAGAAAAGGTTTGTTGTATGTAACGAAGAAAACGATTTTGTGGAGGAGGAATAGTTTCTCGAGTATAATGATATAGAATTTCTGAGATAGGTGAAGAAGGAAGTGCAAGGCTTGGAGGGATTGGTATATAAGTATTAGTGGAAGTACCAACACCAGTGTCAGCTAACTGTTCAGGTCCTAAAGTAAATATAGATCTGGGTGGAGAAACGTCAAAGTTTAATTCAGTTCTTCCCAATTGATTTTGAAAATCGAATAGAAGGTTTTCAGTCCTTAGTTGAGTTGAAGCAGGCGTGGACAGTAAAAGGTCCTTGATATGAAGGTCAAGTATGGTAGCTTCAAAATTAAGAGGTAAGATAGGTGCAAGAGTATAGGGAGTATGTGCAAGGAGTAGACCAGTAATAACTTCTTTTGGGTCTAAAAGGTCGTTATTATAGCGGCAACTAAAAACAATGTCTCGAGCAGTGGCTCTAGCAGTATTATAATCAGTAGCAGCAACTAAAACACAGTAAGAGTTGTTTGTCTTTTGTGAATATTGGTAGCAAAATAATTGTCTCGATATGTTCCCCAAAATTATCGAAAGGGACGGTATAAATTAGCAACAGGATAACAGATGGTACAGGATAAATCAGGATGGTAGGCTTGTAAAACGTTTACTGCGAGTGATGAAGGATGACTTGTTTCGTGCACTTCAATTTGTTCTAAATATAATTCGTATGCTCTATTCATATAGAGGGGTCAGTTCCCAAGTCTCAAGGAAACTAATAAAAGAATAATAGAATATATCTCCAAAAATAAAAGGTTAGTAGTTAGTTGTTAACAAAATTTAATCTCCAAAATATAGTAAGTAGTTAATATTCAACAAAAGAAAATCTCAAGTAAGTTAAGAAAATAACAAGAGTGCAATTAAATAGCAAGAGAGTTAGTAACAGCCAAAAAAATAATTAAATTTCTGCCAAAGTAATAATAAAATTTCCAATTTCTTTAATAATATCCAATAATTTAATTAGCTTTCTGCCAGAAGGCACCAAATGTTACAGTACTGGAAGCCTTCTTATTTTTCGATAAAGTAACAATCACACGGCTCCTGAGATCCCTTACTTTGGGCGTGAAGCAGTGTGCAAGAGGGAAGTATAGTTTCTTTTATGTCTGCAAGAAACTACACACTTCTCTAAGGCAGTTCGGTATAAAACAACAAGAGATAGTAGACAGTTTATTAATTTAACAAGAGGGCTATTTCAAGGTGTCTGTTCCTTAGAAATCCCAAGAGTTTATTAATAATAAGAGAGAAGGGTAATAAATATAAAGGTAGAGATAAAATACAATGTCTGGATCTGTCTAAAACTAAGGGAAATAAGATGGATTTATATATCTATTGAGCTAAGCGTCGCTAAGCGTCGTTAAGCGTCGCTAAGCATCATTAAGCGTCACTAAGCGTCGTTAAGCATCACTAAGCGTCGTTAAGCGTCGCTAAGCGTCATTGAGTATCATTGCACATCAATTTCACATATTACTATTACTAAATACAGTTATTACAAAATTTCCTTTTTAAGTTCTAATTTTCTAACTAATTTCTACCAAAATTAAAACCTATTCTATAACACTAAGTAAAAATGTTCAACATGCTAGAAAACCTTTTTTAAATTCTAATTTGACTTTAAAGCTAATTCTAGCTTTAATATTTAAATTAAAAATGTTTGTAATTTTATACAATTTTATATAATATATATTTATATTTATATAAGTAACTATATAAATCTACATTGAGTTTGTAAATTTAAACTAAGTTTTTATATAAAGATCAATAAAAATCTATTTAGCTCTATACAAAAAATGATTTATATATATATATAAATTCTTAGGGTCAACTTCTCAATTAGAAAATTTCTATAAAAAATTCAAATAAATCTGAAAAATTTATTTTTAAAAGTGCATCAATTAATCTAATTAGAAATAAAAAAAAATTATTATGCAAAATATGTTTTATTAAAAATTTAGCAAAAATGTGTTTCACAAATTCAAAAGCATTGGCTGTAATTCAAACAAACAACAAAGAAATCTCTAATAGACACTAGCATTTTAATAGTGTGTCATAATTAATAAATCATAATTAAAATCATATAAACAAAAAAGGTAGCTTAGTTTTAGAGTAAAGAATTAATGACTAATTGAATTTATACAATTACTCACAAAGTGCAATCTAGAACCTTCAAATTGGCTATTATAAGAACTTTAGATTTTTTTTTTAAAATTCTAGTGAAGGTTTCTCAATAACCAGAAAATTTTACAATATCTTTTTGGCCAGACAAGATAGCTTAGTTTCAGAGTAACCAAAAATATATCTTGCATGAATTAATGCAATATGAACGAATATTTTGCATCTTATGTGATACTATAAAATAACTAATTGAATTTATACTACTACCCTAGCAGCAGTAATAGATTTCACTGACCTGCAATCTAGAGCTTTCAAATCCTTAATTGTGATTAGCTATTATAAAAATTTTTAATTTTTTTTAAAACTTTTGACGAAGTTTTCTAGTAACTAGAACATTTAATGATTCAAAAATAAGCTACCCTACATTTTTTGTATAACTTTTTGGGCAGACAAGGTGGTTTAGTTTCAGAGTAACCAAAAATATGCCTTGAATTAATGTAATATTAAAACAGTCAGGGATATTACCAAATATGGTAGCTATCTAAAGCCATATACCCACGTGATCAATTACGTAAATCAATAATCACAATGTGATTATTGAAAATTCAAATAATTTTATAACTTTTAGCAACAATATTTTGACAACCACCCAAAAGAATTCGATGATTTTTTTTCTAATTCTATAGAATGGTAGAATTAAAACAAAAATTCATCAAATTTTGTTGGATGTTTGCTAAGATATCTTTGCTCAAAGTTCTTTAAATAATTCAAATGCCTATCAAAATAATTATTGCAGCAAAATTTTTTAAAATTTTGAGCAAAGATATCTTGACAACCACCCAACAATATTTGATAATTTTTTTTTATTCTAATTCTATAGAATGGTAGAATTAAAAAAAATTCATCAAATTTTGTTGAGTAAATGCAAAGATATCTTTGCTCAAAGTTTTTTAAATAATTCAAACACTTATCAAATTAATTGCTATAGCAAAATTTTCCAAAACTTTGAGCAAAGATATCTTAACAACCACCCAAAAGAATTTGATAAATTTTTTTCTAATTTTATAGAATGGTGGAATTAAAAAAAATTTATCAAATTTTGTTGGATGATTGCTAAGATATTTTTGCCCAAAATTTTTTATTAAAAAAAATATGTGCTAGAATTTTATTTATTCTTTGAATTTAAAAACAAAATAAATTTAAACAATATATTATATTAATATTATATTTACAATTTTAAATAAAATACAATAAATTTATAAAAAAACTAATAAATTTAATAAGTAAATTAATTCGATCTTTATATAAATTAATAAATAAGGGTATGGCGATAAAGAAGCTGTTTGGTTGTTACCCCCAAGTGACAGATCTAGAGTTCGAATTCCACTAGAGACGAATTGAAAAATAGGTCTATGTTATGGTAACATTTGGGATGTGGTTAATTAAAACAGCCCATTTTTACATATGGGGTGAAGTCAATAGAAATGGGACAAATTTATTAGATAAATTTGTTACATTTCTTTTGACTTCACTCCATATATCTTATTTTGAGATAATTGAGTTTAATCATTTGTTTTGATTTTCAGACTGATTCGGGATTAATCAAATTTCATGATTTTGATTAGCTAAATATAACATGTGACTATTGGGTAACCTCGTAATGTGCTGGCTCTACGCAGCTTCATGTAATTTTCTTTTTATTATTTGATTTTTTATTATACATATTGACTTTCATTTATAATTGAAAATTGTCAATCATGGCAAAATTTATATGAATTTTTAATAAAAACTCGTTTTTTAAAAAATTGTAAAAATGGGCTGTTTTAATTGACCATACCTCATTTGTTTATTGATTGGTTGGGTATATTATCTGTAACCTTGGTACTATCATCTTGAATGGTGAAGTTATGTAAATTACATAGATAAATCCAAGGAACCAGAACAATTGAAACCTGTTAGGCAAGCTCTAAGCAGGGAGGTAAGAAAGATCCTCCTACGGTACTACAGAAGCCCTCGCAACTAGATACAGAAGAACTAAACAGAACATACATACCCTATGGCAAGAGAGGACACCAACCTGGCTGCCAGAGCATACCAGAGAAAAGGACCTACATTTTGGAAGTAGAATACCAAGGAAAGGACGTCTATTGGCACATAAAGCTAAGCAGACCAATCCTTCCAGGCTAACTGACTTGGTAGTTTGGAGAAATCGGTATAAAGTTGGAGGTGTCAGATATGAGTACTAGGGATTGGAATGAACCTTGCAAGGACAGACAAAACTTACCAGCCAACAAGAAGTAGAAGCATAGAGGCGTATACATGTCAAAGCCAATAGAGCTCTAGGTGCACCCATATGGGCAGTGATGTCGCTTGGGTATTTGGCCGGCCA
This sequence comes from Gigaspora rosea, assembly GCA_003550325.1. Classification (NCBI taxonomy): domain Eukaryota; kingdom Fungi; phylum Glomeromycota; class Glomeromycetes; order Diversisporales; family Gigasporaceae; genus Gigaspora; species Gigaspora rosea. The sequence continues at coordinate 180,720 of QKWP01000299.1, read as the reverse complement.
ATGGCTGCGGCCAATGGCCGTGGCCAAACGGCCAAAAATATAAATTTCATTTTTGGCCAAAACGGCCAAATAATGCTAGTAATTTGATTGGTCCAATATTAATACTAATTAATGATATAGCTTTAGCATTTAAAGATATAGCTAGAATGAAGTCTAATTATATGCTTTACATACTTTTTAGCTTCGTGTTTAATAAGCTCAGATTTCGATATCATTAATAAAATAAATTATTCGATATAATAATGAATTAAGGGGTTTCAGAATTAAATAAAAAACAGTGTATTTCGGAAATAAGTTTAAAAAATCTTATTTGTGTATTAAAATTTTGAAATCAAAATTGAAACGGGTGTTTAAAATGAAATAAGTAAAATTTTGTATTACAATCAAAAAATTACTTAATGACAAATTATAGAGTAAATAATAAAACTTTCGCTCAAATTACATACATAGTATAAATGCTATTAAAAAAATTTTATTATTTCAAAATACATAACTTATTTGTTAACTTTAAAACCCCCTTATTATTTTAAATTAAGCGATTATTTTTAAAATTTAATAAATTATATTTATAAACTTCTAGTCTTATAATTTCAGAATTTCAAAAATGAGATTTTTTAAGGACCCACTTATATTTGAAATAAGTTGAGTTTTTAATTCTTTATTTTTATATTTCAGCAAAACTTTACATGCGTTATAAACTTTATTATAAATTATATAATAATAGCATGTATACAATCAAAATTATTTAATTAATATCATAAGGCGCTTCTAAATCATCTGCAAAAATTTCACAAATATTCCACTTTGCTCCAATATCTACTGCAGGATGCGTTTGAGTAAGCAAATATTCATCAATATCTACCTCTAAATCATAATCCGTATCTTCATTTTCATTTTGTTTTGCTTCAACTTCTTGAGCTAATAAATTTTCCCATTCATCAATTAGATAATTAAAATTTTCAACATGCTCATCTATAGTACTATCCTCAGGTTCTTGAATATCTTCAGATTCTTCATCCTCGGATGCTTCATCTTCTAATACTTGATTTTCTGATTCTTTATTTGATCGATGTTGATATGTAATTGATGCCCGAAGCTTACTCATACTTAATGCTTTTGGAAACTAATATATAATTAATTTATTGTAATATAAATAAATAATAATTTAATTATTAATACTTACAAGTAAACGATTACGTCGATTTGTATGAAGAAAACCCATGCATGACCATAGTCTTTCAATAGAGGCAGCATTTACACAAATTCCAAATATTTTTTGTGCTACAAAGCCAAGTTCTTTTGACATTGGTGCAACCCAAGTCCAGAAACTAAAAGCTTCACCTTCAAATTGATCAATTGACTTTTTATCAAAAGGATGTGATTGTGTTCTGAATTGCTCATATTCACGCAGAATTGATTTTGATTTATTGCATGACCAAACTTCATAGTAATATATTAGCCATTTGCTAAGATAAACATGATTAAGGTTAGTTACATCAGAATTAAATTTATTCATTCGATATTTGGGATGTAGAAGCCAAGATAAAAGAAGAAGGGGTTGTTCCCATTCTTTCCATCTTGATTCTAATCGTGTTAACATTCGCTGACCAAGCACAGGATTATCATATTCATTCCAAAATTTTACAAAATAACCAAAGCTATGTAGCACTTCATATAAGCGAGCTTTATCTCTTTGGAGAAGATTAATTGCAATACTATATGGTTTTAGAAGTTTACTGAGCTTATGTAATATTTGCCACCATGCTTCATTCATAAGAATTGATGAAAGTTCTGCTGGAAGATATAGCGAATTTTGTGAACTAGAAGTTGCATTTAATGATTCGAATGGATCAAATTTAGAACCAAGTGTCTGGTAAATATTTAAAATTTTTATTTAGTAATATTTAAAAATATTAAAAAAAAACTTTAATATAAGTTATAAAATTTATTTTATATTTTTTTATTTTTAATATATAATATATAAAATATATAATTACTTACTCTTAATGCTGATTTTGATTTAAGCAAAGAGCAAAAACATTCCAGATAACTATTCCATCGTGTATCATTACCAATTGCTATTGCTATATATTTGCCATAAGACTCTTTTTGCAAGTCTCTTAATTGACCAATAAAATATTTGTGTTGTGCAGACCGAAAATATGCAGCTACCTTAATTGCATTAATTGAAGCTTCACGAAATTCTTTTGACTCCTTAAAAATTTCACCCACAAATAGATTCATTTGATGGGCAAAGCACGGCAAAAAGGTAATATTAGCATATTTTAATCGTAGGCGTCGTCTATTTTTATTTAAAATAATATAAATTTAAATTTAAATTAAATTAAATTTAAATTAGTAATAATCTTATTAATTATACATACCTTGCTGCAGCATATGATGATGCACTATCACAAACGACAGCATTTAATTTAATGCCCATTTGAGTAATATCAGCAAACATTATTTCGATTTTTTCAATTACTTCTTTATATCTTTCTCTTTCGCTACTTATATTAATTCCTTTCCAAATCAATACTTCTCCTTTTGATAAAATAAAAACTGATTCCATTATATTTTGATTTACAATATTTGTCCAACTATTTAAAGTTAGAGTTGGACCAACAAGATCATTTTGAAGTTTTGTTATCATATTGTCATTATATTTTTTTACTTCATTATTTAGAATTCTTCCACCTAATGCACAACGTCCAGGTAATTTAAGAGAAGGGTTTGCAAATTGAAATAATTCTTGAACCTCTTCATTTTGTATCCACTGTAATGCTAATCCAGCAGAAACAGTTGCACGAAGTAAAAGAGTTTCAAATTTTTTTTTGTCTTGATTTGATAAAGGCCGGATAAAATATTTTTCTAATGGTCCTTTTTCTATTATAAATTTTTAAAAATATAAATTATATTAAAAAAAAAACGTTTTTAAAATAATATATTTACCTGTTGAGAGATTTGGTTCTATACATCTTTTTTTGGCTTTAACATCTGATATTTCTTTTACTTCTTCTAATTCAACATCCAATATTCTTGATACATCCTCAATACTACCAACTTTATTGATAAAATGTTGACATTTTTTTAAATGATTTTTTACACGTTCACTCTTGTTTGAAAACTTATTGAGCAAGGCATTTGGTCTACCCAAAGCATCACGACAAGCACAACAAATAGCATAATTTCGCCATTCATCTGCCTGCTCCTCAAGAATTTCAATGTAGCTAGTAAGTTGGTGTTTCCTTTTTTTGCTTGACATAAAGATGAGTAATTTCGATTTATCTAATTATTAACTACAGCTAAAGATATTTATATACTCAATATATATATATGTACTATATAATGCGTATACAATTATAATTTTACAAACAATTCTATATATGCAAATTGATAAAGCAAGAAAAAATAACGACGTATAATATTTACAAAATTTTCTTTGTTGTATCTTTTATCATGATTTATAATACAAACTTGTTAAAGCTTGATTCTATTATAAGTACAATTATTTACCTTTGCACTTTAATTTGTTTAGTATGCATTGGTTTTACGCAAATAGGCTAATTAAAACTAGAAATTTTCTTAATAATAAAAACACATACAGCATATTGAATAGCACATGCGAATAAGAGTATGGGAAGTAATTTTAAATACAATTTAAGATACATTAGTTCTCATGATTAGTATCAGTAGTGGGTTTTGCGGCAAACCAGTATATACCAAGTATCGATATTAATTTACTCGAATAAAGGTCCTAGCTTACTTCCTTTATTTTTCTTTCACTAAATCAAAGGGAACTTCTCTACATGTATCTTCTTTATTGAAGTTAAATTTATTCGTTTATATATATATGAATTTAATAAACGACACGTTAACGTGTTACCTAGCACATTAACGTGCTATCTAACATGCTATGTGTTATTAGCAATGATGCTGCTAAGCCTAACACGTTGACATACTATCTAGAATTTTTATAATTCTTACCCCTTGACACTCATACGTACGTGCTAACACATTAACGTATTTACAAAAGGGGCGATATATGTTAATCATCAAGATTTTGATCAACATTTAATTAATTATACAAAAATTGAAGTCATCTATACTAAATAAAGAAAAGAAGATCTAGGGTTCGGATCTCTAGTCACGCTAAACCAGAAACGGATGGTAAGCTTTATAAACGCAAAATAACTTTGCTTGAGTAACACATGAAAATAGATAGCTATATTGTTAAGTAACTTTTTTTGGCTATAAATACAATTCAAAAATACTTCATAAAGTTAGTAGTGTGGCTTTGAACAAAACCAGTATGTATACGTAATATGTATTAACGTATTATTGAAGATTTTACAAAAGGGGCCGATATATGTTAATCATCAAGATTTTGATCAACATTTAATGAATTATACAAGTCATCTATACTAAATAAAGAAAAGAAGATCTAGGGGTCGGATCTCTAGTCACAAAATTTGAATTTGTTATAGTACTTAAATAAGTAGCCACGTGATGCAGTCACTCTAAACCAGGAACAGATGGTAAGCTGTATAAACGCAAAATAACGTCCAGAGGCATTGCTTGAATAACACATAAAATTAGATAGCTATATTGTTAAGTAACTTTTTTTTGGCTATAAATACAATTCAAAAATATTACTTTATATAGTAGTAGTGTGGCTTTGAACAAAACCAGTATGTATACGTAATATGTATTATGTATATACATACAGTATTGTTATTTGGCCGTTTGGCCATTTGGCCGTTTGGCCAACGGCCAACAGCCATATCGGCCAACTAATTTCAATTGGCCTGGCCAATTGACATTCAACTTTGGCCGTAAAATTTTGGCCATTTTGGCCAAATTGTTATGTATTGGCCGATGGCCAATTAAATTTTTTTTGGCCAATTAAATTGCCATCACTGCATATGGGAGTCTTAGGACGTTAAGAGGGTCTGGAACCACCAATGCCAGGTATAGTGCATATAGTAGTACAAAAGTCGAGTTGGCCAAGCCTTATAATGCCATCCAACTATATCTGGAACTGGAAGCTTTGGCGAAACAAGCCTGGATACTTGTTACTATAGTAGGAAGTACAGTCATTCGCATATTTTCGAATTTAGAATGTTAAATCCTAGGTCCTTAATTTGCAAAAAAATTGGCTAGTTGTAGCAGCATGCAGGCTTGAAATACTTACTTAATGTAGTAAAGGCAGCTGCATGGCTTGAGATACGACTCTTGAGAAGTACGCCAGTAAGGAACTGGGTATACCAATTTGAAAGCAAAAAGCGCCTACCTGGAATCATATACACCAAATTGGAAGTAATGATATTAGGAATGTGGGTAAAGTGGTGGACATGTGAACACTGACTGTTGGCTGAGAAAAAGGGATGTCCAAAACTAGGCTAGCTATATAAATGGGAGTATGGTAGTCTCAGGTAGATTTAGATTATGGATAAAATAGTCCAAGTCTCAGTACTTAGTAAATAGTATAAAAATTTAAGCAATATATATTGTAACGATTAATATACATCCAATAAAGTCCAGAGACATGACCTTACCTTTACAATAAACAAAAAAAAACATGACTATCAGTTGACCAGCATTAAATAATCGGCAACAACTGGTCTAAACTAACCCTAACTTTACCATAATTTTACACTAACCCTAATCTAATTTAGGCTGGGTCTAATCTGACACATGTAGTGTTCTGTAAAAGATCTGGGTCCAGTCTGGGTCCAGTTTGGTCTGTTGATGGACCGAGTTTGGACCCTTGATTTTTCAGATTTGATTCGGACCCACAAGAAAATTTACCTAGTCCGGTCTATTACAATAATACTTAATGATGATTGGCTAATTTAGAATTTTTTTTATACAGATAAAATATCATATTTCTGTATCCAGACGGTAATATATATGTACATACTTACATATTTGTAATATTTACATTAATCACTGGACCCTGAATTACTATATTATTTTGAATCTATTATAGCAAAATTATAAATAAAATCAGGCAAGAAATCATTCAAAAACAACAAACCAACTTTTTTTTTTTTTTAGCGAGAGCACTTGGTCTTAGTTATTTAACAACTTTGTATCTATAAATTTTTTAAATTTCACGATTCCAGGTTGGACCCGGATCTAAATGATATGAGTTTGGACCCTAAATTTAGATCTGAGTCAGTGTTCAGACCAGGTATGGATCTTTAAAAATACCTGCCCAGTCCGAATCATGAAGAACACTAAATGCACAACATATATATATAAACAAATGTTTATTTGCAAATAGGTGTCAATGAAATGAGTGGTGAAATAGGATGTCAGTAAAATGGGATGTCGAGAAAGTGGCTGTCAGCAAAATGGGATGTCAGTGAAAAGGACTTGGGAAAGTAAGTTGTTGGGGAAATAAATTGTCGGGGAAATGGGGTTGACAGAATTGTGGGGTGTCGGTGAAATGGCTGTCAGCATAATTGGTGTCAAAGAAATAGGTGTCAGCAAAATTGGGAAATGCCATTACTGCAAGCTTTTTTAAAATTGCACTAACCTTAACTCAGGGTTGGCAATGGAGCCAATGGAGCTCAATGGTTGTGCAAATGGAGCACATAAAGCTAGTATCCATTGGCTCCATTCAGAGCTCCTTTCGCAGCCCCATTGGGCTCCATTGACTCCATTGCAAACCTTGCCTTAACTCTAATTACAAACCTGACCTAATAACAATAACCTGATCATATAATAAATATTATAACTTTTCTATAAAAAACAGCCCACATGGGTTTAATAAATAACTTGATACCATAGTCCACAAATAAATTTACTATTTTTAAAAAGTTTAGCACGCTTTATTATATCTTTATTTTTAAACTTTTTAGTTTCGACCTGGTTGCGCAGGTTTTAACAAATATTATATGTATTTTTTAAAATGACATTTATATGATGAGTTTTTCTTAAAAAAAAGAATAAATCTATTTTACATGTAACGTTTTTTTAAAATGAATAAAAATTTTTAGGAAAAAACTCTATCCGCGTAATAAATGGTTTAAATACAGTATATCATTAAGTATCCGCGCTTTTTTTAAAAAGCTTTTAGCGTAATTGAAATTAGTTTATTTGAGATTAGTACTTACTACATTAACACTAGATTTATTATCATAAAGGTGGTTTCTTGGGATTTTTGAATAACAGGCAATTTTTAACTAAAACGAATGTTTCTTTTAAATTTTCATGATTGTGTTACGTTTAGGGATTGGAACCGCCTAAAATTTTTCTTAATCGTTTAATCGTTTAACCGTTTAACTGTTTAATTTGGCCGGCATTAAAATAATTCTGGCCCACGACCAACATAATTCTGCCCGGAACTATAGAGCAATTTTTAAACGGTTAAACGGTTCCAATCCTGTGTGAATCATCACGTGGAGATAGTATCAAAAAGTATCAAAAAAAGTAAGTGCAGGAGTCTCAAAAACGTAAGTTTTGCGTCACGGGGCATCTATTTGTCATGTGACTGCGACCCAGACCCATGATGTAGGGTTGACGATTGGTTAGTGTGAGGTATTTGTGAAGGATGTTATAAGTATAAGAGATGTGTAGGAATGATGTGTTGGATGAGATGTTGTTTTGGTTTAATTATATTAGGTCTTAGGAGTGGCTATTGAGCTTTGGCGTTAGTACCTGCCCACCCACTACAAGACGGGAGTTCTCTGTGGTTAGGTAGACTTATAGGTGTGGTCGATAGCTCGGGTGGACAACCCGGATATCGAAAAATGATTGCTTTATTAGCCCGACTGAGCGCGATGCTAGGAACCGTCAATGGACCACGTGAGCAGTGAGATGAAATCCGATATGTGTATTTCGTAGTCATGTTTGTTGTATATGGGTCGAGTGACAACTATAAATTTGCAAATCTGCGCATATGACGACCTAACCCACAAAACAACATATCAGACTCGACATGTTTGCAAACTTCAAACCAGACCGGACTAGAAAAAAGTTTGTAACAAACTTAGTTTTAAAAATAGGGTTGAGTTTGATTTGAAATAAACCGAACTCAAACTTAATTAAAGCTTGGTTCGATAGGAGCACTAGATGATACCCTACAGAAAGAAAATATAAAAATCTGGTTATAAATAAAAATCTGATTGGCGGTAGTCATATGGTGTAAAAATTTTGATGGCAATACTGATTTTTACAGGAGAGTAACCAAATTTCCAGGTCGGTTGGCATCCAGCTCCAGTGATTAGCAGCTTCTATAGCCAAATTATCAGCGGGCATTTTTTACTTAATGAATGGATATGATTTCATTAGAAAATTTTTAATGATCTTGGGCAAAATTGATCAATTCCGATCCAACCGATTATGATTCTGATGCACTCCGAAGTATTCCGACCCGGGAATTTTGGTATGAGTTGACAATACTGGGAAAGTTGGTGCGGCAATTGTGAAATCGATGCTGCATCACTTTGATCACTACCCACTACGTGCTTCCGAAGTACATTTTTTGCGGCTCAAAATATCATTAACGTATATTTATTTAATTGGTTGATTGGTTTTGTCACTATTTACTGAAATGGAATGTATATGTCGTAGCCAAATGACAATCCTGCCCAAATCGCAATCTGGCCAAATTAAAATTAATTTAGCCCAGATGTTAGGGTTTAGATTAGGGTTAGATTTGGCCAATTTTCATTTTGGCTGCGATTTGGGCAGGATTGTCATTTGGGCTACAACATATATTTTGGTTTGGTTATGAACACAAACTAATGCAGTAATGAGAAATTGATTCCAAAACCCAAACTAAGTAATAATTAAAAAAAGGTTTTGGTCGCAACCCTATTCGGGCATTAATAAAAAATGTCAGGAGGTCAATTTTACTATAAGACATGCCTAACCATAACCCCAAACTAACCCTTACCTAACTTTAATTAAAAAGGCAAAAAAAACATATGCCTGTTCACGAGTTTGCCAGGGCGGCCCCCTAAAATTCGCGTTACATTGCCGCAGCATTTAATTCACCGTTTTGTCAGATAATCAAAATCATCCTTATCATCATCTAGTATCTCCAAAAAGCCTACTTCTTTAAATGGGAGGATATTAAATGAAGATTTTGTTATCTGACAAAATGGTGAATTGGATGCTGTGGCAGTGTGACATCGATCATTAACGAACTTTAGGGGACCGCCCTGGCAAACACACTTACACAGCTTTGGACGTTCCCATTTTTGGTAATATGCATATAGCCAAAATAGATTATTACAAAGCAAATTCTTTAATATTTTTTACTGAAGCACGCGATAACACGCGATATGAAAGCCAGAAAAGTTTATCATGCATGCTTAAGTCTATTGACCGACCATTGTATTTGTTTATGAATATATGAATATACAAAATCTTCAATATATTTTTATTCTAATTTTTTTGTATATATAATTTGGTAAAGATTTGTTCCTCCAAAGATTGATTCATTTTGAAATAATAACGATGCCTAAAATTCTGATTAAAAGCATTAACAAAAATGTCGAATTCGCATATGATGAATATAAGAAGTATTGTGAAATATTAGAATGTGAATTTAAAAATCTGGCAAAATATGAAGAGACTTTTTATCACCAACCTATTGAACTTCATAATCGATTGAGAGTATTGGAAAAAAATATCCAAAAATCATTTCTGCCGCTTATTTCTATTATAATAATCAACAATCGAATAAAGTAACCACTAAAAGCACTATTATAAATAACAACATCACGATCAAGGGCGATCATGCTGAATGTAAAGCTCAATATTTGAAAAAGATATTTTTTGTGTTGATGGTCTTGATGCTATTCTTTGGCATTAAGTATTGGGTTTCAGATGTAATTATATATTATTTTTTTGTTTTTATTTAAATTAAAGACGTAGTTATAAATTTTTTCTTTTCTTTTCAATATGATCTTTGTTAACTAATTGATATTTTAACATGTTTGCTGTTTTAAAAAAAGAAAGAAGAAATCAAAGGATTAACTGAAAATTTAGGAAATGAAATTTTTGTTTCGAAAGGCGAAATCCAGGGATTAATTGACAATTTAGGAAATAAAATTTTTGTTTTGGAAGGCAAAATCGAAAAGAAGGAAGAAGAAACCAAAGGATTAGGAAATGAAATTTTTGGTTTGAAAGGCGAAATCGACAAGAAAGAAGAAGAAATCAAAGGATTAGGAAATGAAATTCTTGTTTTGAAAGGCGAACTCAAAAAGAAAGAAGAAGAATTCAAAGGATTAACTGAAAATTTAGGAAATGAAAATTTTGTTTTTAAAGGCGAACTCGAAAATTTAAAAAATGCAATTTTTGTTTTGAAAGGCGAACTCGAAATGAAAGAAGAAGAATTCAAAGGATTAACTGAAAATTTACAAAATGAAATTTTTGTTTTGAAAGGCAAACTCGAAAAGAAAGAAGAAGAATTAAAAGAATAACTGAAAATGAAATTCTTATTTTGAAAGGCGAACTCGAAAATTTAAAAAATGAAATTTTTGTTTTGAAAGGCCAGTTCGAAAGTTTAGCTTTACGGGTTAAAGACCTCGAAATGAAGCAAATGAAGCATGATGAAATCTATAAAAAATTTGGTAGGTGTATTATGGGAGAATAATTAATTTGTGGTTAGTTAGCTTAATAAACATGTGCCTTGTAATCAAAACTTAGATTAGGTTTTGATATTCAAAATATAAATGAATCAAATTATTTTCAGATACTTTTGCATCCATTTATACTTTTTATTAAGTTTATCAAATATTGTAACGAAACTTTTGCTTTCAAATCAGCATCATGACCTCTCTAAGGAGGGTACTTATTTATTTATTATCACAGATTTGTTGACTTCAAAAATCGTACGTAACATATATTCCACAAAATATTTAATTAAATTTCATTGTCCCACTTTAACCACGCGAGGTAAGACAATGGCGTATACTAAAATTTGACGGAGAATTTTTGTTAAACGCAAAAGGCGTTTTCATAGGCGGGATTTTGAGCTACGAACGATTTCGAGGTATACTTGACTTTTCCTGTGTAGTAAAAAAATTTGATTAGACGTTATCTATACTGCTATATAAGCTTATAATAAGAATTGTGACGGATCATATCCTTCCAACTCGTTTGTATCTGTTATTCTTATTTCGACAAAAAATAAAATTGATTTCTATGTAGAAATTATAAGTAAAAAGAAAGCAATAAACAAACAGTTACAACCGACTCTCGTTAAATCCCAGGCTGAGAAAAAAAAAAACTTATAGCAATAACAATTGAGTTATGAAATCAGATCAAAAATGAAATTATATAGTGAAAATCGAAAAATACAAATTTTGAGGATGCATATTTTTAGCATTTTTTTTATATGGTTAGGGTCAACTTTAGTAGAATTTATAATAAACGAGTATAAGTGGATTTTTAAAGGGTAAAATAGGAGCCTCAACTATCCAATTTCATTATGAACTGCGACAAGAATTGTCGATTTTGGTCAGCATTACGTTACCTCCGGCCTGAATTAGTATTATTTATTTCCTGGGGGAGTAGAAATTATAACAGAGTTTACCGATGATCATAGCCCGCGTACTATGATCATCGGTAAACTGTTATAATTTCCCCACAGGAAATAAATAAATAATCACCAGGAGCGTGTCACTAGATGTTACAAAAAGGTGTGAACGATCAGGGATCACCATATCATGGGAAATTCACGATATTTCCCAAATTTCCTACTTTTTTTACTCTCGCTTCTAACAGAGAAAGATTCTCACCAATTTCCCAATAGAAATAGTTTTTATAGTTCAATAAAATAATACTATTCTAAGTTAAAGATAAATTTTAACAGGTGAATTAAGAAATTTTTAATAAATTCCTAAAAAACGGCGAGTCTTGCAACATTTATACATGTTATATGATTTTGCTTTATGCAGTAAATCAACTATTCAATTAAAGATTATAGTGCTTTAACGCATCTCTTACGTAAAAATTTTAAGATTTAGAGTTGCCGAATGATTTTTTTTTTTTTTATTGTATTCAATCTTGATAGCCAATTATTGCATCGTGAACAAAGTGAAAAATTAAAAGAATCTTTTAGAGTTACTTAATTAATAATTATAATGCAATATTTTTTTCTCGAGCAAAAGAAACTTGATCTTCTGTCCAATTGGACGTAAAAATTTGTGTATACGCATATTTGACAGCTTCAGTTCGATTGCCTCTATGAGTGGTTTTGTAATATCACATTTGATTTTTGTGTTTGCAAATCAACTCCACAGTATAAACACTTTCGACAACTAAAGCAAGTCCCTCTCTTGTATATAAGTTTTGTGCATCCGCCATCAATATTAATACGATTATAAAAACAAAATAATATACATAAACAAAATACTATACATTGCAATAATTTGTTTATATAGCGATAATGATAATGATTAGAAAAGGGTATCACGCACTTATCAGTACGAGGAGCTTAATTGCTACATGGTTAATAATATAAAAATTACAACGGACGTCAATAATTATCTAACCTAAAATATGTGTTGATTAAGCATCTCACACTGATAAGTGCGTAATGACCGTGATAAAAAAGTTAATTATTAAATTTCTGATTTTCCGATTCCCCATATAGGTATATGTCATAAAAATCACCTGTTCACACCTTTTTGAAAAAAGCTATAATCGGACTACCATACCATTATTTTTACACGTGTTCCATATTTATATTCGCATTGCAGTCGGGGATATTACCAAATATGGACAGTGTCGATCACACCTTTTACGGTATGAAAATGTCGATCAAACGTTTCTAGACATTTCTATCACGCAATGTCACATGTTTATTAGCCAATCATATTACGGCTTCAAAATATGAAAAATTATTATAGCGTAGTAAAATTATAACAAGGATATTTATTAATAAAAAATTATCCAATTTTTCCAATTTTAAAGTCATATGTAAATCTGTATCGCGAGCAATTTTATTTTATGTATAAAGATCGATTTGCTTAAAATAAATAACCATTATAGCTACTTTTTTACAGATAACAAATACGAAGATACCTTGCCAAATATTAATCAGAATTGAACGATTTTTATACCATTCGATTCATCTCATTGAGAGAATCGAATGGTATAAAAATCATTTAATTATAACCAATAGAACACAAAATGTCGCCAACTATCTAAATTAAAATTGCACCAAAATTTTTAAAGAATATCTAATTGAGCCGAATATAATTTTTTGATTATGCAATAGTAGACGTATCTCTAATATATTTACTATTCCTTAGTTCCGGTATCTAAAAAAAAATAAAAAAAAATAAAAAATATATTGTCAAATCTGCTTGTAATTTACTTTCAAAGACAGAAAGACAATTTTAACAAGAGTAACAAAAGTAACAACTCTTAAACCACATTGTACAACAACCGTAAGTACAAACCTGAATAAACGAATAGCATCAAAAAAGATATAAATCTAAATAAACATACGACGTTGCAAGAATGTCTAAATTACTGAGCTAAAAAAAAAAGGTTCTAACCGCGAGTAAATAAGCGAAATTTGAAAGATTTTTTCAGGTCTCATCTATTTCTTCAAAAAAAAGGGATTATTTTTAGATTTTTATGGATTAAGACTATAGGTTCTCTACTTTTCGTATATATGTTATTAGATGTTGTCAAGTAGCACGAAAAGTCAGAAGGCTTTGACCAAAAAATGTGATTATGAGCTCAAGGATTTTTTGCGGAACGTTCCAGAATCGATGTCCATATTTGGTAAAATCCCCGACTAAAATCTGAATAGTTTATTTAATTTGTGTAAATCCATTTTACTTATTCGCGCGGGTAACACAAACCAAACAAGGAAATCCGATTTTGTAAATAAACTAAGTGCGTGAGATAAAAATTTAGGGTTGGGGCCTTAACGTTAGAGGCTATAAGGTTAGAGTGATGTTTAATATAAGTAAAATATTAGTGCACCGAGATCGATTTAAACATTAGTTTTTGCGTATTTTCGCTTTTTTCTTCTTTTACGCGTGTTCGAATTCTTCGTCGGGCTGATCCGGAATAGTCAAAATTTGCTCTCTTCGATTGGCTATTTCCTCTCCAGGAGCTTGTATTACCCGCGCAAATAAGTGAATGCGTGTAAATCATGCCAAAACTATAGAATATGATTCGAGTGCTATTTTTGAATGCAATTTGCCCAAAACCACAGAAATTCGAGTGTTATTTGTGATTTTTGCCAATACGATCTCACAAATGTGTAACATAAATGTGGAAGAAGGTTGATGTTCGACGTCCATTATGCATCCTTTTTTAGTAGGTGTAATAACTTTCATTTATTCATTTTTGGTAGGAGTTAGTACGATCACGTTAGATGAGTAACATAGTCAGTCTGACAATAGTGTCACGGGTAAATTTTGTGACCTATGCCACAAAATAACCTAATTCAGATGATTAGCACTACAAAGTTCTTTATTCTAGTGCACTCAACCGTATTACTCGCAAAGTAAGTTTTATTCAATATTTTATTGTTTGTTTGTTACTGATTATCTATTTTAAGAAAGAGAAGCTAACCTTCTTTATTATTTTTGCTTTTCTTTATATATTGCGATTTTAACTACTACTATTACATGATTAATCATTCGATCATTTGATTATACTCTAATTTACTTACATACTTCTCTCTTGCAACATTAGACCCATTATTTCGATTTACGTCATTCCGATTAGTACTCGATCGATCTGCACGTACATCACGTGTATCACGTGCACGAGCCACCGATCGATCGTCTACAGCTTATTTCCAAGATACGTATTCGTTTTTTTCATTAATATACTTCTTCTACTACCTATTAAATTTAGAGTCCTATAGATACCCCTCGCTAAATATGCCATATACTCATTTCCACAACGACAATAGTAACAACGATTAAAGAACATTATTGGACTAAAAAATATTAGATTACGACCCTATAACAAATTGCAGCACGGAATGATACTGCAATACACGGAAAAGTTTGGATATGGAACCACACGAACCTGCACGTAAATCTATACGAGACAATGTATGAGAAAGCACGTTTACAGCACGTAATAGGGCGCGGATTCCGTGCAACAGTGCACGTACTAACGTGCAATTTTATGTGTTTTCTCGTGCATTGTCTCGTGCATATTTACGTGCAGGTAACATATATTAGCATATATCCATATTAGAGTTGGGCAACCTATCCGAAACTAATTTCGGTTTCGGTATAATACGAAACTAGTTTCGGATTTTTAAAAAAAATCCGAAACCCCCCGAAACCCGAAACTCCGAAACTATAATACGAAACTCCCCGAAACTATATAGAGGTTAGTCAGTAGAAAAAGGACAAATCATTTTTAGTAAAATTTTTTTAATTTTTAAATTAAAATAATTTAACAACTATTTAATCAAATTTGCTAAAAAATTTTTTATTTTAATCTTGAAATTATAAAGAATTAAAATAAAAAAATTTATTAAATTTATTAAAATAATTATTAAGATATTTAAGCTTAAGACAAGAAAACTTTTACTTAGAAAAATTTGTTTCTTTTCTACTGATTCACCCCATATTTAAAAGTTTCAAAATTATAACATATAATTTATATATAAGTTATAATACTGTGTATTGATTTATTATTTAATAAATAATATAAATAATAAAACTGTGATATATAACAAGTTTACTAAAATGCGCCTATGCTGTTGAACACCATGTTACACAATCTATTAAAATAGCCAATCAAAATTTAAGATCAGGTGTAACATAAAATTTCATTTTTTTTTGTTTATTTTTTTAAAAAAACATTCATATCTCTAAAGTTTGCTTATGAAACCACCTTTGGGGCTCTAATAAAAAAAATTCCTTGCTAAATTTTGGTATAAACTATGCCCTCTGCCCCATCCCAGGTCTCACCCTAACCCTAAAGTAATTAAAATTTATTTTATGTTTTATAAAAATTTATTTTTTTGGTTTGTTACACAGATTTGCAAATCTAATTTACCCTATGGTGTTCAACACCATAGGCGCATTTTATAACATTTGATATATAAATATATAATAAGAAATATATTAATAAATAAATAAATAAATAAATAATAAAATACATAATATAAATAAGTAGTTTATATTATATATATTTGAGATAAAAAAAACCTTAATTAAGAAAAAAATCTCAATACATATAATATAAACAGATAATTTTATTAATAAATAAATAAATAAATAATAAAATACATAATATAAATAAGTAGTTTATATTATATATATTTGAGATAAAAAAAACCTTAATTAAGAAAAAAATCTCAATACATATAATATAAACAGATAATTTTATTAAAAATATAATTATTTAATATTTAATAATAATAAATTTCATTAATATCATCAAGATATTTTTGTGCTAATTCACTTGGATTATAATCTTCTTGATCTTCTAATCTTGAATAAAATTATTTAAATCAGTTTCATCTTCATCATCTGAATTTTCTATCATTATTTGATTATCTGTATCTTGAAAAATACTATTTTCTAAATCAACTAATTTTAACAAATCTATATCCTTCTACATAGTTCCTTCTTCTTCATCTAAATCATAATCATCTAAATCAATGTTTAATGAACTTTCAATATCATTTTTATCTTCTTCTTCTTCTTCTTCAACTTGTGCATTGTATAATTCTTGATAAATTTCTTCTACTGTGTGTTCTTGACTATATAAATTTAATTCAGATCTTCTGTTAGTAATATAGTAAAAATGTATTTTAACTAATGACTCAAGATTTTCAACTGATAAATTTATTCTTCTTTTTCCTGACATCCATCCACAAATAGACCAAATTCTTTTACAACTTGCTGCATGTGCAGTAATTGAAAATATTTTAGTTCCAAATAATTGTAAATATGGTGGTGTTGTTGAGCATGGTTTCCACCAATCTAATGCTAATTCAATATTTGTGAAAATGATGCATTAAATGGGTCTTTTTGTAAATAAAATTCTCTAAATTGAGCCATAAATATATCTCCTGACTCTTTTTTAGAATGATTATATTTTTTTAACTGTATTGCAATATCTGAAATTTTAATCATTTGTTGCCAAATTTCAGCTGCTGAAGTTGCAATTCTTAAAAATTGAGTTTTTTTAATTCCTGCACCTAAATTATTTATAAAATTTTAAATTAAATAAATTAAAATTAAATATTAATTATCTTACCTTTATAGCCTGGATGGAGAAAAAATGCTAAAAGATATTCATTAGATTCATATTCTTTAAACCTTGAATTAAATGTTTTAATTGCATATTGATGAAATTGTTTGCAACTTTCATCTGAAAATTTATGAATTGACTTCCTAAACATAATAATGCAAAATAACAGTCAGCCAATGTTGCATTTCTACTTTCTAATTTAATAATAGCATCTTTAATAGGCTTAAAAATTTTAACCAAATCATAAACTTCATAAAAAAATCCTTTTTTTTTTATAAATAATTGTTTTGACAAATTCATTTGTTATAGTAAAAGGATTTTCTTTAACAATCTAAATAAAAAAAATTATAAAAAATAAATTAATAATTTATTTAATAATTTAAATAAATAAAAAATTAAAAATTTTTATAATATAAAATTTATAATACCTCTTTCAAACATGTTTCTAACTGATAGATTGATTTTAACATATCATAGACTGTAGTCCATCTTGTATTAATATAAGTTTTTAGTCCGCCTCCTATTATATTTTTTTCAGTTATTTTTGTTGTTAATAAATTATTTGGTAAATGGCTTTTTTTAAAATATGTAACTAAGGTTTTGCACCATTGAATATTTTTAGCTGCAAATGGATGTTTGATTAAATCTTTTGTAATAAGGTTAAATGAATGTACAACACATCTAATATTCAATACATGTGAATATTTTTGAGAAATTTGTTTTCTTGCAAAATTAATATTTGAACCTGCATCTGTTACTATACCAATAAATTTTTTAACTCCAATATCAAGCAATACCTTTTCAATTTCATTTTTTAAAAAATTTGCTGTGTGGCTTTTATCTGAAAAAGCTTCAATTTTCCAAAGAATATCTTTACCATCATCCAAATAAATAATAAAATTCCATAATGATTTTCCTGTTAAACTGGTCCATCCATCTAAAGCTAAAAAAAATTAATAAATATTAATATATATTAAAAATATAAAAAATTTAAGGGTGCTTTTAGGCATCTCCTGCGAGAGATACATCTCCCGCAGGGAGATATATATTACAACTATCCCAACCAATCAAAAGTCGCAAATATCACATGACACAATTCCGAAGTACTAGACATATTTGTATTACTCAGACCTTTATTTCACTGATCAACTTTGGACAAAAAAAAAAACAAAAATACTTCGTCCAAGTATCGTGCTATGTATTTAATTTTTTCAAGCACCCGCACGACTAATTTATTTTAATTTGTTATATTTACGTAATACAGTATTATTAAAACGTCATCACATAACGATAANTAAAAAAAAAAAAAAAAGCACACGACATCAACAAAACCCAAAGTCAAAAATATTGTCACACTAACGATAACATCAACAGGCGACTTCACTAATACTTGTTGCCGATTTAACGTCACAAGACATGCAATGAACATCAACAAAACCCAAAAACCAACGAATATTGTCACATCGACAATAACATCAACAACGGCGACTTCACCAAAACTTGGTGCCGATTCCACGACACAAAGAACCTAAAAAACCTAAACAAGCCAAAGAAGAAAAATACATTTAGCGAATACGGGAATATAACAAAGAAATAAAAAAAATCCAAAAGAAAACTACTCACCAAGAGCCGCTGATTCCAGCTCGACAAAATCTTAACAAGCCAAAAGAAAATAGAATAGTTAGTAAATATACAAAAAAAGAATAAAGAAAAAAAAGGAAACAAACTACTCACCAAGAGCTATGTCTCGGCAATTTCCAGATCCAACGAAGCAAGACAAGACAAGCCATATAAAGAAAAAAAGCCTAAAAATGAAAAAAAAATTAGTAAAGAACTAAAAACATCAAAACCAAATCAACAGTGAAAAAACGCACATAACTATTTATAAGAACGCCAGAAAAGAATGCAAAGCCATTCCACAAAATCGCCGGAGAAACATGTAAGTTCACAAGAACGGCGAAGAAATTCCACAAAAAAGTTGGGATGCACGCAAGACCATCCCACAGGAACATTCTGCAAGACCAACCCACAGGAACCTTCTGCAAGACTACCCCACAGGAACCTTCTGCAAGACCACTTCAACAAGTCACCAGCAGCGCAAAATCAATTCATGAAATCTAATAGCAGCACCAAACCAACAACGACAACGATGCCAGCGATGACAATGACACCAACGACAACACCAATGACAACAAGACACCAATGACTACAAGACACGACACCAACGGCAAAAAGCGACAAGCGACAAGCTAAAAAAAAAATTAATAACAAGCGAAAAAAAACAAAATACTGATAAAAAAAAAACAATGATTATTAATCTTTGATAATCATTGTT
Source organism: Gigaspora rosea (assembly GCA_003550325.1). NCBI lineage: Eukaryota > Fungi > Glomeromycota > Glomeromycetes > Diversisporales > Gigasporaceae > Gigaspora > Gigaspora rosea. The sequence continues at coordinate 161,168 of QKWP01000299.1, read as the reverse complement.
TATATAGAGGGGGTGGGATGAACCGGCCCTGATCTGGCCGGGTGGGAGATATATCTCCCGGGGATATGCATCTCTCACAGAAAATGCCTATAATTTCCCAAAATTTATATACCTAATGTTAAATTTTTTTCTTTTACTAAATTATATAAATATGTATCAACTCTTATAATTTCTTTAGTTAATAAAGTATTTGCAAGAGTTTTTCTGTTAAGTGGTTTATAAGCAGGATGAAGTTGTTTTAAAAATTCAACAAAAAATAGATGTTCAATAAGTTTCCAAGGTAATTCACAACACACAAATGCCTCTATTTATTGATTCAACGCGTTTATCTGGTATAGTTGTACTTTCAAGAAATTCATTTAAACTCAATTGTTCAGTTGAAGATTTAGTTCCAATAATATTTAATTCACGAGATTCAACAATATATATAACAGCTTCTTTTATTTCTTTTGAAACTTTTGTACATTCATCAATAATATGTTTTTCCATTTGTGCTGGTTTTCCTGGTGAAAATAATCTATTACATGCTTGACATGTTGCTTCATAATGACCTGATTTATCAGTTAGTTTGCCTCTATTATAAAAATTTCAAATAGGCTTTAAGGGACTACTCCAATGGTTTTATCAACAACATTTTTAACTTTGTTGAATTCTGACATTTTGCTAATAGAATAATTTTGAATATAAAATATTTGAAAAATAAGAATAAATTCTTGAAATTTTTAAAAATACAAAAACCACCTTTAAATACTTTTTTTAAGTTTATATAAATAAATTAAAAATTTAAATTATTAAAAAAAAATAATATATATTTTATTTATTAAATAATTAGAAATTACTATCACTTCGATTTTATTACAATTTTTTAAAAATTGTTACAATCTTTTATCAAAGATATCTTGGCAATCAATCAATAAAATTTGATAAAAAATTTTTATTTTAATTCTAAATATCTTTAGAATTTGAATAAAAATTTTTTTATCAAATTTGATTAATTTATTGCAAAGATATCTTTGATCAAAGTTTTGTAACAATTTTGGCACAATTTTATATAACAAATGTTTTGAAATTTTTTTAAATTTTGATCAAAGATATCTTGGCAATCAATTGATCAAATTCGATAATTTTTTTTTTAATTGAATCAACAAAACTGCAGAATTCAAATAAACAAATTTTTAATTGAATGCCAAGATATCTTTGATCAAATTTTTTAAACAATTTTGCTCAATTTTATGTAACAAATGTTTTGGCAATCAATTGATCAAATTTGAAATTTTTTTTGAATATACAGAGCTTTAGAATTCGAATAAAAAATTTTTATTGAATTTGATCAATTGATTGCCAAGATATCTTTGATCAAAGTTTTGTAAACAATTTTGGTACAATTTTATATAACAAACATTTTGAAATTTTCTCAAACTTTAATCAAAGATATCTTGGCAATGATTTTTTTTTTTTAAATCTATAGAACATTAAAATTTGAATAAAAAATTTTTATCGAATTGATCAATTGATTGCCAAGATATCTTTGATCAAAGTTTTGTAAACAATTTTGTATAACAAACGGTTTAAAATTTTCTCAAACTTTAATTAAAGATTTCTTGGCAACCAATCAATAAATTTGATAAAAATTTTTTATTCTAACACTTGAACTGTAAAATTTGAATTAAAAAAAAACTTCATCAAATTTGATTAACTGGCTGCCAAGATTTCTTTGATCAAAGTTATGTAAACAATTTTGGCACAGTTTTTATATAACATTTTACAAACTTTGATCAAAGATATCTTGGCAACTAATCGATCAAGTTTAATGATTTTTTTTATTTGAAGTCTAATAACTGTGTAATTCAAATAAAACTATTTTATCATATTTGATTAATTGATTGACAAGTTATCTTTGATCAATTTATAAAATGATTGCCGCATGATTGTTAGCCGTAAATATTAGAATTTGTAATACATTTACATCAATGATATCAATAATATTGATTTTCTTTATTTATGTAAATCTTTATATATCAGATATATAAGATATGTACGTAAAATTAAATCTAGGTTGTACTAATATGCAAAATAAGCAATACCAAAGGAAAAAATACTATTTAAATATAATCTAAATGTAAATATGCATGTTTTCTCTTGGTGGTACTCAAATTTTTGCATACGAGAATGTTAGCACGTTCTACAATGCCATATTTTGTAAAAATTTAATCTAAATAGTTTCGGGTTTCGGGTAGAGTTTCAGGTTTCGGATGAGGTATCAGAGTTTCAGATGAGGTTTCGAAAGCTATAATCCGAAACCTGAAACTTTCGGATTTAGCAAAAAAGATTTCGGTGCCCAACTCTAATTAGAAACTGCATTAAAGAAATCAGAGATCTGCTCTGAACGTTGATTGGTCTTTTATTCGTGATTTGATTGGATAGCTCATGGCACGTGCAGTTATGTCATTTTGATGTAATCTATATACCTAAAACAAATTCAGCCGTAGTGTGTGAGAAAACTTATTTTTTCATACGTTTCATTGTGTTAATAGCGATGACGGCTAAGCTTACGTTTGAATATTATTATTTGGTCAATTTCGGAAAACGTGCCTGTTGTGTGGGAAACCTTATTTTTACAACCGGTTAATATCTATCTACATGACATAATTTTGGGATGTTTTTTATTGGCCACATCCAAAAAACATGATCAATTTGTAGGAAAACTTATTTTTCATACATTACATTGTGTTAATAGTGACAACGGGCAAAGCTTACGATTAAATATTATTATTTGTAAACTTCAGAAAACGTGACCGTTGTATGGGAAACTTATTTTTACAACTGGTTAATGATGACGGAATTAAACTTACCAATTTTATCTATCTACATGACATAAATTTGGGTTGTTTTTATTGGCTGCATCCAAAAAACATGATCAAATTGTGGGAAAACTTATTTATTGTGTTAATGATAATGACGGTAAGTCGATTGGGGTTTTTTTTTAATTTACTGTAAATGATAGAGTAATGTTCACATCTAATACTAGGCTACACAAAGTTGTTTTTCATTTTGCGTTACATGAATTTGAAAACTTCAGTAAGTCGATCGTTTTTTTTTTTTTTTAATTTAATGTAAATTAATAATGTTCACATCTAATACTAGGCCACACGAAGTTAATATCTATCTACATGACATAATTTTGGGATGTTTTTATTGGCTGCATCCAAAAAAACGTGATCAAGTTGTGGGAAAACTTATTTTTCATACGTTACATTGTGTTAATAGTGACAACGAGCTAAGCTTACGATTAAATATTATTATTTGGTCAACTTCAGAAAACGTGACCGTTGTGTGGGAAACTTATTTTTACAACCGGTTAATGATGACAGAATTAAACTTACCAATTTTATCTATCTACATGACATAATTTTGGGTTGTTTTTATTGGCTGCATCCAAAAAACGTGATCAAATTGTGGGAAAACTTATTTATTGTGTTAATGAT
>QKWP01000299.1:144782-156694 GCA_003550325.1 Gigaspora rosea | reverse complement strand
TTTTTTTTTTAAATATACTGTAAATTAATAGAATAGCGTTCGCATCTAATTAGGTCTTGCAAAAGTTGTTTTTTCGTTTTGCATTATATGGTCTTGAAAACTTAAATCAAATGTTTGCAGTTTTTTTTAAATTTTTTTCGCTTAATAAAAGTAAAAATCGTGATAACAACCACTTATGCACCACATTGAGAAATAAGTTCTGTTGCAGAATTCTATACATGTTAAAAATAAAAACAAATAAGATGGGGGTGCGAAGTGCCACCCATCGAACTAGTCCATATATATACATAATAACATATATTCATATATACATTTATATATATTATTTTATTAACTAAAATTTTATAATTTTATTAACTAAATTTATAATTTTTATTAACTAAAATTTATATTTTATTAAATTAAATTTTATAATACAAATACTTTAATTGAATAATTTACATACCAAATAAGAAAATATTTCTAATCACTAAAAATACTATTTAAAAATAACCCAGCAACTAATAATATCGAAAAAAACAAAGTAAAGCAATAGTGCAAAATTCAAAAAAAATTGAAATGACTACTCTAGAAATAACTCTATTAGTAACAACTCCAATGATAGTAACTCAAGAGAGATACTAAAATGCAATTATATACAGAAAGTAAATAAAAAAATTAAAGAAAAAATAATAGCAATAAAAAAACAAAGTCACATTACCAGGAAGATTTAAGAACAAGTACCCCAGTGATAATCACGAATGACCACCTTTGATTTTATTACATATCCCTAGGGTAAGGTGAAATTACTAAAAATAGTAACCCTAATTCTAGGAGGTTCTATAGAATCTCCCAGAATTGGGTTACTATTTTAGTAATTTCACTTTTACCTTAGAGATCATTTAATTTGTTTACATTTTATGGCCAATCAAATTAATTGAGTGATAAAATCGAGAGTAATCATTCGTGATTATCACTGGGTACTTGTTTTTAGTGTTCGGCATGATTCAGACCGAGCAGGTATTTTTGAAAATCTGTACCCAGTCCAAATATCGATTCGGATCTAAATTTAGAGTCCGAACTCATATCACTTAGATCCGGGTCTTGTTCAGATCTGTGAAATATCAAAAAAATGATTACGGTTGTTTTAATAAATTCTGTGGCACTTGATAAAAATTAGCCAAGTGATTTTTTGTTAACTTGTGGCAAAGCCACAGAAAGGTTGCAAAAATTTTAAAATTTTATTTTTAATATTTTTATAAGACCATATAAAGTTAATAATCTGCCCGCACGGATTTTTATTTAAAAATTTAAAAATTTTTTACGGCTGTTTTCATAAATTCTGGGACATTTGGCAAAAAATTGACCAACCTGATATTTGCTAATTTTTGATTCAGCAGTTATCATTACTGAAATCACAAACTTATCGAATCGGCAAATATTCAGTGATCAATTTTTTGCCAGATGTCCCAGAATTTATGAAAACAGCTATAAATTATAAATTTAAAAAGTTTTATTTTTTATAAAGCTATAACCCGAAAATATATTGGTCAAATCTATAATGATAATAGTAAGAATTCCTGTTTATTTTGGGTTAAGCCAGTTTTGTATATAAAAAATAAAATAAGCTCAACTAAGCATAAGACTGGACTGGACGGCTATTAGACTAATTAAATATAAATTACAGTCAGACCTCTCTATAATCACAAGTTGGTCGCACCCTATTTTGGTAATTGTATAGAGGTGTGACTATAAATAAAATACCTTGCCATGGTCACATGACCAAAGGCCAATAAGTAATATATTTGCGAATATTTGAAATACTATTAAAAAAATTTAAAATGTTTGATAGTAAAAAACTTTGATCCAGTGGCCCAATTTGGATAAAATGACAAGTGTTTGACTCAATGAGACAATTCTAAAGAGTTAAAATCGTCCAAATTTAGCTACAAAATGCTAATATCATTAAGAATTTTTTATTTAGATGTTAAATTTAAATATATGAAGTGACACAAATTCTTAACGATCACAAGAGCCTGTAATTGGATTTTAGCGATCTTAGGCTTATTAGAATTGTCTCATCGAGATGAACATTTTGGTAGTTGTTCATCCAAATCGGACTACTGCATCAAAAGTTATTTGTTGTCAAACCTTTAAAAATTTTTAATAGAATATTTTAAATAAACATGAATATAAATATTGGCCAATCAGATGTTATAATCTATATTTAGTCAAAATTTGTGATTATAACGAGGGTTTTTTATTAATAAAATTGATGAAAGATCAAAATTTTTTTGTGATAGTGATTATAGGTGATTTGTGACTATAATAAGGTTTTTTACTATGTTTTAAGTCTGTCACGCAATATTGGGTGCTTATATAGAGGTGTGACTATAGAGAGGTCAGACTGTATATATTATGTATAATTACCAGTATATTACCATTCAAATTATTAGTTTATTGCAAACCTGTCTATTATTATTAGAACTAGTGATAGCAAGTGCATGAATTTTGAAAAACAATTATTATTGCCTAAGCCTCTAAAAATCTCGTACATTTAAATGCTTCTTCCCGGACTCAATGACCTGGCCGGGTTATAAGAGCCAAAAAATTTAACTTTGCCTGGCCTAAATAAATTAATACTATATAGAATATAAATTATTGTGAACGAACTGATTTGAACATAAGGTAAGTAAATATTTAACTTTTGTTTTGCAACCTTATCTTGCTGTTCTTTGGTTATATTGACATGAAAATGAATGTTGAGAAGTTAGCTAATCAGCAGAGAAAACGTATCCTTAATATTACCAAAACTATAAAGAAGAAACCAATAATGATTCAAACTACGGCACCAACAACAGCTTCAATGTTAGCTCCTACAACTATTCCAGTGGCGAGAATAAAGCATATGTAAAATATAGATCATAGATACGATGTTTTTTTCTGATTACCAAAAGAAAATTCTGAAATCCTCCAATCAGCAATCAGTATTATTCTAATAGACTGAATCGGTATGACTCAGGCGGATCTTCATGTGGGTCCAAATCCGTATTGATTCTGATAAATTAAGGGTCCGAACTCAGTTTGTCAACAGACCTGGACTGGACCCGAGCAGACCTGGATCTTTTGCGAAACACTACTTGTTCGTAAAGTGTTCTGCGTTACCTCCAAAAATGAAGAAAAAACATACACCAAAAACAATAATGATTCCAAAAGAGCAACTTTCAAGGCAATAACTCCAAAAGGATGGTTTCAAAAACAATGACAATGACTAAAAAAAATTATATAAAAATTAGTGAGTTGTAAAAAAAAAAAATTATAAAACAATAAAAGAAAATAATAAAAATTTAAGTGTAAAAAAAATAAAAAAACAAATAATCAAATATTTATTTACTTACAAATCGAATGTAATTTTTGTGCGTCAATGCACGGAAATTTTTATTGTTAAGTGCAAAAATAAACAAAAAAAAACAAAAATGTAATATTTATTTACTCACAAAATAAATGTTTTTGTATGCGTCATTGCACGGAAATTATAATCATTAAGAATCTTAACGATCATCACGTTAATGCACGGAATTATGATCTTTATCACGTTAGTACATGGAATATGATCGTTAAGGATAAAATTATGATCGTTAAGAATCTTAACGATTGTGACGATCATCACTGAAATTATGATCGTTTAGGAGTCTTAATGATTGTGGTGATCATGACATCATGTACAGAAATGAACATTATGATCGTTAAAATTGATCGTTAAGGAATCTTAACAATTGTGATGATCGTGACGACAGTGCATTGAAATTATGATCGTTAAGAATCTTAACGATTATGCACGTCAGAGCATGAAAATCATAATTATGATCGTTAAGAATCTTAACGATTGTGCACGTCAGTGCACAAAAATTATGATCGTAACGATTGTGCACGTCAGTGCACAAAAATTATGATAGTTAAGAATCTTAATGATTGTGCACGTTAGTGCACGGAAATTATGTGATCATTAAGATTAATGCACGTCAATATATGGATATAATACTATGCACGATAGCGCACGGATTTCAATTTTTCGTGTGATAACGTGTATTAAATTTTATGGACGATCAGTTTCCGTGCAGTTTCCGTGCGGTGATTATGAAACCCGTGCTTACCCGCACACAATTTCGTATTTATGCATGCATTTCCGTGTATCGAGTTTTCATAGGGCGAGGTTTTGGAATAAGTGACAATTCATGTATTGCAATGTATTAAAGTCAAGTCAAATTTATAATATACCTGTCGACAAAATGCATAACATACTTTGTAGTTTACATCAGGGTGTTTAAAACATGATGGTTTTCAAAAGCTATGGGATGCGGATTGTAATTTAAATTCGCGCATTAAATTAAAGACAAATTTAATATTTAATTTATTGGTAGATTTCTGTCAGCAGAGAAATACAGTCATGTTTCATAATCATTCGTTAAAGAATTGAACAACTACGTAAGACGGAGTTTTTTAATCCAGTTGCGGAAAAACCAATCGTCACTATTAGATTTCTTAATTGAGTTCATGTCAATTCAATTTCAGTGACTATCCTTCTAGATGGAGACTTTAATTATATCAGTAACATGTGTCGAAATTTTTCTTTAAGGTTTAAACAATTTCTAGTATTTCTTCAAAGTTATAAACGTGCGAGAAGCTTTACAAGCACGTTTAGTGTCACAAATAGGTAGTATAAATCGCAGAAAATGTAAAAGGTCAAATTGCTTTGCTGTCATCCCAATATCATACTTATAATTAGTATATTTAGAATATATGACTAGAATATATGTATTTGTTTAAATTGAATTCAAATGCATATAATTTATGCGCTAGTGGATTCAGAATTAACTTTAATTTCGAAATTCTTTAATAATTTGAGTGAATTTAAAATCAACTTATGTTGATTCTAAATCTAGTAATCTTCCATTCTGCGTACAACATATTATAATGATTTGTAGTAAATTCACATTGTTGGTTATTTGAGAATTTACTGAAATACATAATATAACTGTATGGGAATGTGTAATGCGAGACACCTATTTTGCGTGATGACAAAAATGGGCGGTCAAAAGTAGAAACCAAGGAATTTGACCTTTTTTTAAAAAGTGAGCTTTTAGATTAATCGGATATATTTTTTAAAGCTGAATCTTTTTATTTAATAACGAAAATATAATTAATTAGTAAATTTTGAAGTTATAGTCGTTTAAAAACTTTTAAACGGTAAAACGGCAAAATCTAAAAATAGATCAACGTCTAAGGTCACACAATTTTCATCGGTAGATCTATAAAAATTAGCCAATCAGCTGAATAACAAACAGGTTTTTAATCCGGAATTGTTATTTTTAGGTTTGTTTTGTTTTGTGTAACAAAATATGTTTTGCCAATTATCTCAAAACTCGTGATCATCCAAATTCCTCCAAATGAAACCTAAAGATGATAAAAGATAAAAACAGCGATCTATAAAAAATAAATCGAGGAATCGATAATGAAATTTCAGTAGAATAAATTTTTACAAAACATGTTTATGTCATTTTCAAGAGATATTGAATCAAATTCAGTCTATTATAACAGATTGTTATTGTTCATTGTCAATTAATCGGTCGAAATTTAAAAATGAATTGATCGAGTTCAACAAAATTAGGAGCTTTCTTTGCATAAAGTATAGCTTGGTTATGTAATTTGCAACCGCAAAATTCTCATTTTTTTGTATATTAAACCCTAAATTATTAAAAATAACGCCAGAACATTCATCACAATCTTTATTACCACTGTTATTTTTTGAAATTGCTAAACCTTGTTGCATCCATTCCATCGTCGTTTCATCATGCTTTCTTACGCAATAAAGCACTTCATCTAAATGACCCATTGTCATACTTTCATCTATCTTTATCTTGATCTTTCTGCTTGTAATATTTTAAGAATTCCTAGATACAATAGTAAAACGAGCTCAAACTTCTTCTGCTGAGTATATAAATCTACAAATAAATCAACGCATCTAATCAACTCATCAATTATCCAATTCTTTTTATTAACATATTCCTGTTCATCTAGTTGTAACATTTCAATGGACCAACACAAACATTTTTCAGAATTATCAAATTCTTCATATGGCATAAACCTTAACCAATTTTTCAATACTTCGATTGCTTTTTTGGAATTTCCGGACTTTTAGATAGTAATAATAAAATTTAAAATAGATCTATAAACTAAGCTAACATCATTGAGTGTTTTGTCCACACATACGGTAGTTATAGTGTATACGTAACCAAATATCTATAACTACAGTGTTATTTATTGCAGCTTATAAAACTCTTCGTAAATAGATTTCAGCTACATGCGGATATGATAATTTCTTTGATATTGGTATTCAATATACATATGAAATTCTCGATAAGCAAGCAAAATATGAATATTATTAATAACTTCAAGTTAAATGTTAGAGCCTTTGATTGTTTTGTCATATAGATAAATGCTATTTCTTTTTTTTCTTTGATTTGCTAATGATGAAGAATATACGATAATTTACATGACTCATTAAATGATAACATATCGACTGATTTTGATTTTTGGGCCTTTTTTTGGATAAAAATTACACAAAACTTTTGTTCTTAAGTAACGTTGAAAAAGTAACAAACGAAGCATTTATACAGCTAATAAAAGAGTATTTTTTGTACCTAGACAAGATAAAAAAAAACAAAAAAAAAAACAATAAAACCGTTATGCTAAGCTGTGGAAAGAAGTATTTTTTACGTTTGTTGACATACTTGTGTGTTTTATGATGAGTTAGTCATTGTTTGATGGGTTTGTAACTATCAAGGGTAAATTCGAGTCTTTTTAACTTACTTTTGGCCTATAATGAAATATATAAATCTTGTAATTTTCTACGTATTTAATTAGTAGCACAAAGTTTGTTTAAAGGCCGTTTTTATGAAATTCGCTTTGTAATAAATAAAATTTTTTGATAATCCTTAATGATGATTGGTTGATTTTGATAAGGTCACCCGATATGTAATGTCTTTCAAAATGTTGATACGTAGTTGTAGTTTGTAAGATAAACTTATCAACGTTGATGGTTCAAATGATTGCCTGGTTTTAATTTGAATATAATTTGACTTTAACATTGAAGTTATATGTAAAAAAAACAGCCAAATTTGAGAAAAGTGAACGAAATTCTTGCAAATTCATTGTTAACATTAATATTCATAATTTATGGCTGATGCTGAAAACGGCCTAAATTGCATACACCATTTATAAATTACAAATATCTTTAGATTTCATTTTATTCGTATTTAATTGTTATTAATATAAAATTGCTGATCAATATATTTAAAGTTTTTATTAATTGCATGAGATTATTGTAATCTAATTCATCAGAAATTTATTAATATCCTATTGTATTAATTTAATGAAAATTATTGATTAACATGTTTATAATAAACTGCTCAAAATTGTAACTTTTATCCAATATCTTTCATATTTATTATGAAACTGTATTTATTATGAAAATATGAATATAAAAACTATTTATTAATCGGTATATTTGACAATTTGGTAAAAAATATTGTAATATATATAGTATTATATAGTTGATGAAACCTTTTGCTGAGTGATTAATTGATAAATAATGAAATCTATAGTAACAAAAACCAATAAGTAAAGGATTAAATATAAGATTTTTATTATTATTATCTATTCACTGAACTGTTCGGTATTATTATTGGATTTAAATAATAAATTGTGTGCCTTTTTATTAATAACGCTTGTATAAATAATTTTATTTAATGTGTAATACTTTTGAGCGTATTTATTATTAAAGGATTTGACAAAAAATTTTAAATAATAAATCTTGTATAATATAATTATGATGGAACTATAACTATATGATTACATATAATTATAATTTCGATAAGGCTAAATTGAAAGCTAATGTTACACTTATTATTATTACGCATGCGGATTTTTTGCCATGATTATAAAAATTTATCGGGATAATTTTACTACCATATTTTCGCGGAATGACGCGCAAAGTATAAATTTCGAATTTTGGCCCAAATAAAGTTTAATTCTGGCGGCGCGTTATTCCGCGAAAATACGGTACTAATAACAAATATGAAAAATGGAAAATATATAGATAGATAAATAAAAATTTTTGGTTTGGGCAGAGTTTGGGATTTGAGTTAAGATTTGGGATTTTGGTTAGGTTTTTTTTTTTTTTTAGAATTTGGAATTAGAGGTCGGGACCGGTTTTAAATATTCGAGTTTATCACGCCAAAATTCGTTTTATCCCACCAAATTTGAGTTTATCACATCATTTATTAATAATTTATGTGATAAACTCGAGTTTTGGTGTGATAAACTCGAATTTTGACGTGATAAACTCGAATATTTAACAAGGTTCCAACCTCTATTTGGAATTTGAAACGAGTTTGTATTTGGGATTTGGGATTGGGATTGCACAGTTTTGCCTTATGGATTTTTAAGCATAGTCGGATAATCTTATTTGTCCAAGTTGGCTCACGATCAAATCCCAAATCCCATAGATTTTGCCGACTTGTATACTAATAGTCTTGTTAAATTTTCTATTGATTCTCTTTATTTTTTCAATTTAAAGCAAGATTGTCCCCGAATTTTTAGTGCAGTTGTATTTCTTGGATCAAGTTTTAATGAATTTGTCGAATCAATGAAGGATTCTTGATATTTTTTCATTTTATAAAAAGTTAGTCCTCGACAGCCTAATATAATTGCATTATTCGGATCAATTTCTAATGATTTAGTCAAATCTGCAAGTGATTTTTCATAACGTTTTTAACTTATATAATGTCTGTCCTCGATATCGTAACGCAACAACATTATTCGGTTCTATTGTTAGTAATTTATCTAAAGGCCTGACATATAATATATTTGTCCCCGAGATATTAGAGAATCTAAATCATTATTATTGATACTTAATAATTTAGTTAAACTTTCAAGCGATTTTTTGTAATTTTTTTGTTTAATCCTTGAGATTTTAGTGCATATACGTCATCAAGATTAATTTTGAGAGACTCTTGATGGTTATTCACCTCATAACGAGTTAGTCTTGAATTTTTGATTCAATTGCATCATCTGGAGAAGTTTGTTTTAGATTTTTTAAACCAGGTTCATTTAATGTCTGTACAGTTGGCGTGAGAGCGAATAAATTAGATGCGCCGTTCCTGGCTAAATTAGGTATAGGTTTTTGATCTTAAATTCCTCAAACATTGTTTCTTCTGATATTTTATCAAGAGTCTCTAAAATTTTATTTGTTGTTGGACGCTTCTGCGGATCATAATCCCAGCATTTTTTATAAAGTTCAGCAAAATTATGTGGTGTTCCAATAATTGTATCATACCGATAACCTTGTAATATTTGGACACATATGGCAAGACTATTAATAGCGCTTTCAAATGAAGCAGTTCCACTTGTAAGCTCCCAAAATATTGTACCTAAACTATAAACATCCGATTTTTCGTCACGTTTTTTTCCAGGATGGGCAAGGCATTGTGGGCCAACGTACGCCGGTAAGCCATGTTGAGTTGCTAATGATGTGACAAGACTATCATTTGGTTTTCTTGACAAACCAAAATCAGCAATTAAGAAATCGCCATTATTTATTAAAATATTTTTAGGATGCTAAAAATTATTGCAATCAATTTAAATAAATAATAATTGTTTTTAGAAAATATTAATATGGTGCACCTTGTACCGTGGTACACTCTATAGTAGCAAATACAAATAACAAATAGAGTTAGGGTTAGGGTTAGGGTTAGGATTGGGATAGGGTTAGAATTTAAAGTAACATCGCGAGAGGAGTATTTTTTGTTAAAAATGCAACAGGGTTACCCTAGTAAAATTTCGAGAAACATTAAAGGGTTCACCACGGACCAGGTGCACCAAATTCTGAAATTATAAAACCCTTGTTTTCAAGTCAAATTTAGAAATTGGATGCTTACTAAATCACAATGAATTATATTATTCTTGTGTAAGATCATCAACCCAGGAGTAACTTGCTTTGCAATTTTTATAATTTCTCTTAATGAAATTTTAAAGGTGCCCTCATGCCACTTGCTTCGTAAGTATTGCCGTATGTTTCCTCCATTGGCATACTGCAATACCAATATGAGATTTCCCGTTTTAGGATCTGAGATTATTTAAATTAAGACTTGAAATATTATTTAAAAAATTAAGAAATATTTATGTAAATACGATATATATAATCTATTGTACCAGTCGTAGTTCCATAGAATTTATTAATATTAGGATGGTCTTCAATATCACGCAGTTGTTTAAGCTGCAATATATTATAGCTTATTAGATGGAGACAACTCTGGAAGGCACAATTCCCCGAAAGTTAGTTCCTCTAGGCCATTTATTCGACATCACTTAAGGTTATGATTAATTGAAACAATTTTCGGATAATTGCGCTGTAACCCTGGAAAACAACTTTAATGTATCACCTTATTAACGAATTCTCTGGTCGCCTCTTTAGTGTTGAGGGTTTTCAATGCGACCTTTTTTCCATTGTAATCAGCTGAACTGATGGATCCAAACCCGCCTTTATAAATTTAACGATTAAAAATCAAATTTTATTTGCACACGATAAAAAATGCACTAAGTAATTAGAAGAGTCGTACCTTTGCCAATAAACTTAACATTGTTAAACTGAGAATAATAATAATTGATTATCTTGACCTTTATCTTTATACTGTTCCTTTTCTAACCACTCAGAGTATTTTTTTTGCACACTTGAACTAGACATTATCAGTTTCGATTCACTATAATTACTTTGAAAGAAAAGAACTTGTACATCGCGGCGTTATTTATCGCAGTGCAGAGATTTGAATTGTGCTCCAAATAAATGAAGGCCATTAGTATTGGAAGCTTCTGTTTATATTTATAAAAAAATGTGTTTCCTAGTTCTTGTTAACACAAACCATATATGGAATGATCGACATATAATGACATTAAACTGTATTTTGTATAAAAATTTTTTTTTATTAATTAAAAAAAAAGCTTTAATTATATAGTACATAAAAAAAAATAAAAAATTTGAATACAAAAAATAAATTTTGATTCGAATTTGATTTTTTTTTTGTTTAACACAACCCCACCCGCTATTTTTTCTATTTTTGTACAATCAATCGAAAAATATTTCAAAACACTTAGGTGAACCCCAACCCACCCCAACCCACCAGCACTAGTCGTGGCACGGTTCCCGGCTTCGAGAGGGCCGTCTTGATATTAATAATTTTTTAAGTATTTTATCAAAAGGTTAAGCCCAAGTTTTGTTGTAAGAGCTTGAGAAAGTCCACACCCCATATTTTATACTCAAAAAAAAATCAACGAGATTATGGGACTACTGTAGAAAAAAAAAAGGTGACCCCGTGTTTATTGTCTTTTTTCATCAGCGTGATTTTTGAACACGTGATTTTGACGTAATCAACACGTTTATTGGTTAATCATACAAATTTTTTTTTTATAGTCAGCGGGTCAGCGGTTCCGGGATCAACGTTACACAAATATTTATACAGCGTAGTACTGTAAACTAGGGATGGCAAATCAAAACATGTTTGTTTGATTTAAAACTGTTGAAAATTGATCCGAACATGATCCGAGTTGCATATTTTAATTTATAATGATTAAATTCAAAAATAAATTAATTCGTGATTCTTTTGTAAACAATAGTACTATCATAGTAAAAGTTGGGGGGAATCTAATATAAGTTTTATAATAGAGCTGAATCCAGCTTCACCCACAAGGTAGGTCATCTTTTTTTCAAGATAACCTTTCTTGGAGCTCTAATAAAAGTTATAGAGCTGATTTTTGTGGTTCTAATAGTAGTAAAATCAGTAAAATTGATCTGGTGGTTGTTGAGATACCTTAGCTTT
>QKWP01000299.1:54501-132067 GCA_003550325.1 Gigaspora rosea | reverse complement strand
AATGGGAACTAATTCAGCAACCAATTAATTCATGTGACTTAGAATTTGATTTTAAATTGAGGGTTTTAGGTTTAATTGACAAACAGTTTGATTTCGTATTTCACCCTGCAATGGCAGTTGCAAATTTGTTGGATCCAAGGTAAATTTTTTAATTATAATAAATTTCAGTAATTTAAAATATATTAATAAATTTAAATATAGGATCCGTGGAAAGTCATAAAGTCATTAAGGGAAAATGAACTTGAGGAAGTTATTATTCCATACCTTGAAAATGTTTATGAATTTGAAATAGCTGCAAATGTAAGTAATGATAGGTATAATATTACAATATGCGAAATTAAAGACTAATTTTTTATTTTTTTATACTAAAGATTTATGGAGTAACTCAAAAATATATTGCTAAGACTGATGAATTCTCCGGGCCATTATTTTGGGCTTCAGTTAACTATTCAAGTCCAATTAGTTGGTGGCGATCAAATTTTTCAAATAAATTTCCCTTCGTGGTTGAATTTGCCCGCCAGGTTCTCTCTATTCCGGCTTCTTCAGCTGCCGCAGAACGTTGTCAGTCGAATTTCTGATTTATTCATAATAAAACTCGTGTATGGTTGGACAATGAACAGGTAAAAAAACTTGTAACTGTTTATCAAAATTCGAGAATCCGGAAAGAAATTAAGGATGATTGTTGGTTTGATGACGACGACGATAGTAATAATTAATGCAGGAAGTAATTCATTCTCAAAACCTTACTCAATGAGATTTAATAGTGGTAATATTTGCAATACCAACGAATGCAAAACTAGTACAGAATGAAAGTTGTATTTGCCGATAGGCAATTATGTATTTAAAATCAATGGAAGTTGTATTTGCCAATAGGCGAAATTATGTATTTAAATTCTTAAAACGATCAAATACATTTCTTATATTCTTAATTGTAATAAATTCGAAATTATATAACAATTTATCTTAAACTAAAATTGGCCAATCAGATACGATAATTTTAATTTCAGCCAAGTTTTAGAATCAGGCGCCGATGTTTTAAAAAGTTTTAAAACAATAAAAAATGTTAAAAAAACTGTTTAAAACGTTTTTTACCATCCCTACTGTAAACCCAGAATTTTTCGGGTCTAAGCAAACTTAAAAAATGAATCAATTCAATCGATACAACACTTAAAGAACTTCCTAGCAAGTGTCTCTTTGTTGAATCACGGTAAATTATGCCGAATCATGCAATAAAAGGATGACATACTAAGAGTTGAAGTATTGTCTACCGTATAACAGAAGGTAATAAAAATAGGAAAACTTATTTGTAACAGCCTGTTACATGCTTATTTGTAACAGCCCATAAGGCCACGTTAATATTAAAATAGGATTAAATTAGGGTTAGGGTCAAGATTAATACAGAATTGCGAGAGGATCATTTTTTGTTAGAAGTGCAATAGGTGTTGTCTTAGTAAAATTTTGAGTTAGAAAGAAAGGCTGTTACAAATAAGCGTGTAACATGCTGTTACAAATAACATTATCCATAAAAATATATTGTATTGCTTAATTTATAAACTTTAACGTCATTTTTTAGTTTTTTTCTTTGGTTGTCCAAATAATTAACTTGTTAATAAAAGAGCATTTATCATAGAATATTCGCAATTTTAATGTATCCTCCGAGTTATATAGTCCAATTCAAATTGTGTGCAATTATTTAGATGCATTTGAAAAACATGAAATTGATGAAAAAGATATCATATTTGATGGGTGGCAAAATTAAGACCAAAAATTCTAGAAATCAATTATCTAAATATATGGTTGAATATAATTTTTTTTTGATATTTGCTAATATATCCACTACTTTTTTATTTATCTTATGTTTTTATCTATTACGGAGCATTTGTCGTGTTCTTGCACTTATTCTTGCACTTATTCTTGAACCTGAGGCCATTATACAAAACGTTTTCAAATTCGTGAATTTTTTTTTAGCCCAAATTAGTTTGTAAATATTAGGTAATCAAACAACAAAAGCAAATTCATGGTTTAAAATTTTGAGTAGTTTAAGGGCGTTAATAAGTGCATTAAAAAAATGATATAATAATTACTCGAAATGTTATAATAATTACTCGACATAATCGTCATAATCATCTTACGTATTTCTGTTAGTTTTTCCATATTAAGAACACATATTTCCGACCAATCAAAAACGTTAAAACGCACGATCTTAGAATTGAGTTATAAAGATATTCGATCAAAGGGCGTATAATCAAAATTTAATCAATTATGGTAAGTATAAATTTTCCAATCAATCATCGATTAATAATTTTTTTTGTCGAGTCAATTGATTAGTTTGAATTTATCTCTTATTTCAAAATTTACAAGGAAAATATTAATGCGTAGAAGTCGAAAGCGATTTTTGAACATGATCGTGCACGTGATGACTGTGACAATTAAGTATCACCTATTTTAACCCACCACTAGTTATAACTGGTCATGGAATTTATTTTAGCCACTACATACTTTCTTCTTTTTTATACTTTCTATAACTATACTTTATTACCATAACTGATTTCAATACTAGAATCAACTGAAAACACGCAAGGTGAATTAGTTAGACACATGAACAATATTAATCACAACAATCGGACTTTCACTTACCTGCTAGCCTGATAAAGAGTTATTAAAGGAGATTTAGAGATTAATGTTTTGGGTGTAAAGTCTTAATGCAGATACTGATGCGAAGAGAAGATTTTATTGGTGTTGGTGGTAATAAGGATTTGTAATGAATAAAGATATATCGGATAGGAGTTGACCCGCTGAATGTGCCGGGGATTCTAGTTAGTCAACATGCATAAAAGACCAATGTATTCGCCTTGCTCGTATTACTTGAGGCTCTGTCTGAACTTTATAATGAAGATTCTGAACGAATTCTTTTACATGGTATCTCTTGAATTATATTATCTGTACGCATACTTATTTCTTTATCGGCATTTCTCTATTTCATATATATACTTGCTAACTACTTGTACTCATGATTTTATCTAACCACATACACTTATTTATTATTCATTTCTCATTTTCGTTTACCATCTTTGATTTATCAGAGCACCTATTAGCCTGATGTTCTCCCGAATCAGATCCGATCAACAAAATTTAAAGTTTTTTTTAAAACTTCTAGCAAATAATTTTTAATAACTACTTGATTAAATTTTGTAATTTTTTTATTTTAATTCTGCATTTTTGTAGAATTAAAATAAAAAAGATTCATTAAGTTTGGATTAATTATCATCGAGAAATTCTTGATAAAAGGTTAAGAAAATTCGAATATCTTCGAAAAAAAGCTAAAATCGTAAAATTTTCTTTATCTAAACTTTAAGCGAAGATTTCTTAATAACAACCTATCAAAATTCAATGTATCATTTCTTATTTTAATCCTCAAAGCTTTGAGTAACATTCATTAAACCTCAAAATTTTGTCCTACCAAATTCGATCAAAATTTTTTCATTTTAATTTTAATATTTATAGAATTAAAGTAAAGAAATTTTATTCGAATTTGGTCAAGTGGACGTCGAATAATATTCGTTCAAGTTTAAATATCTATAAAAATAATGCTGGGGTCAAAATAATTTTTTAAATATTTCTTGACGTTTACGCATAAATTCGATGAAAAACTTTTTTTAATTCTATAAACCCATAGAATTAAAATAAACTGGAGCCCATCATATGATGTTCATCATATTACACAAACGCGTATGTTGGTAACATTAAAGCACAAATATAGACACGCGTGCGGACAGACAAAAAATTTGCAAATTCCATTCTGATAAGATTTACATCATATATATGCAAGTATATCAAAAAAGTAAAATTTGTCAAGATTTTTACAATTGAAGCACATCAGGAAGGTAATTTTTGTATCACTTTGCAAAGAAACTAAGGGTCCGTCGCTACGCTCCGGCCAAAAATTCCAAGTTTGGATGGTTGTTGAGTAATCTTCGGTTAAAGTTTTTAAACAAAAATTTAAGAAAAAGAAATGATGTTAAATGAAGATTTCTATTTATTAATAGATATATTTGACAATTTGGTAAAAAAATATTGTAACATATACTGTATAGTATTATATAGTTGATGAAACTTTTGCTGAATGATGAATTGCAAATAGTGAAATCCATAATAATAAAAAACCTATTGATTTTTGTGATTTTGTCTTCATATACGTAAACAAATTATCTATTCGGCATTATTATTATTATCGCTGGTATAAATAATTTTATTTTGATGTGTAATACCTTTGAACGTATTCATTATTAAAAGGTTTTTCCAAAAAACTTTAAATAATAAATCTTGTATTTATAATAGATTTTTATGAAGTCTATAACAATATGACAGTAACTATTTATATTTTCGATAAAAGGTAATTTTATACTCTTATTATTAATACGCACAGTGGAATCTATGCGGATTTTTTGCTATANTTATATGTCCGGAACCCATCATATGATGTTCATCATATTACACAAACGCGTTAATATGCATATGTTGGTAACATTAAAGCACAAATATAGACACGCATGCGGACAGACAAAAAATTTGCAAATTCCAAGATTTACATCATATATATGCAAGTATATCAAAAAAGTAAAATTTGTCAAGATTTTTACAATTGAAGCACATCAAGAAGTTAATTTTTGTATCACTTTGCATGTCCGTCGCTACGCTCCGGCCAAAAATTCCTTCAAGTTTGGATGGTTGTTGAGTAATCTTCGGTTAAAGTTTTTAAACAAAAATTTAAGAAAAAGAAATGATGCAGTGAATTTTTATTTAAGCTTTAAATGAAGATTTCTATTTATTAATAGATATATTTGACAATTTGGTAAAAAAATATTGTAACATATACTGTATAGTATTATATAATTGATGAAACTTTTGCTGAATGATGAATTGCAAATAGTGAAATCCATAATAATAAAAAACCTATTGATTTTTGTGATTTTGTCTTCATATACGTAAACAAATTATCTATTCGGCATTATTATTATTATCGCTGGTATAAATAATTTTATTTTGATGTGTAATACCTTTGAACGTATTCATTATTAAAAGGTTTTTCCAAAAAACTTTAAATAATAAATCTTGTATTTATAATAGATTTTTATGAAGTCTATAACAATATGACAGTAACTATTTATATTTTCGATAAAAGGTAATTTTATACTCTTATTATTAATACGCACAGTGGAATCTATGCGGATTTTTTGCTATATCTGTAAAAATTTATTGGGATAATTTTACACTAATAACAAATATGAAAAATGGACAAATCATCATAATAGACACTGTTAAATTTCTAATATAGATAGATAGATAGATAAATAATTATTGGTTTTGGGACTTGGGATGAGATTTAAGATTTGGGATGGGATTTGGGACAGAATTTGGGATTTGTGTTAGGGTTTTGAATTTGGGTTAGAGTTGGAATACGGAACGTGGTTTGTGATTTGTGAATTGGGATTGGGATTGGCCCAGTTTGGATTTTTAAGCAAGGTGAATTAATCCTATTTGTCCAAGCGTCATAGATTTTGCTAACCTGTATACTAATAGTCTTGTTAATTATCTATTGATTCTTTGTGTTTTTTTTTCAATATATAGCAAGATTGTTCACGAATTTTTAGTGCAGTTGACTCTTGGATCAATTTTTTAATGAATTTGTCGAATCATTGAAGGATTCTTGATATTTTTCATTTTATAAAAATTATTCCCGACAACCTAATGTAATTGCAATATTCGGATCAATTTCTAATGATTTAGTCAAATCTGCAAGCGATTCTTTTAACATTATGATTTTAATCCAATCACAGCACAAGATCAGGCGTAACGTGAAAACGACCGGTTTTTTTCAAAATTGTCCATAACGCAAAATTTGGCTCACAAAAATACCTTCTGCGTAATAACAAACAAAATTCCTTGCAAATTTTTGCTATATATAAAGATCTTGTTAACGTCATCTGAATGCTCACCTTACCCTAATATCGAAAGTTAATCGAAAATGCAAATACTATCTGCGATTTATTTTTGGCAGATAGAATTTTAGCGCATATGATCATGTGTCCGCGGAAATTTATGCGGTGCTATGTATTGTTTAAACATATATAATGTCTGTCCTCGAGAACTTAACGCGACAATATTATTTGGTTCTATTACTAGGAACAGTTTTACAAAATTTAATGTTTAACAAAAAATATTTAAAAATTTAAAAATATATAAAATTTATGTAAATATTTGATTAAAGCATCTACATTTATATAATGTTAACCACGACTGTCGCTTTTCTACGTATTCTTTAATTCTACTGTAGCCAGCCCTATGTATTTTTTCTTTTAGTAAATGTTACAAGTAATTGCATTTATAGTTTTATAAAAAAGCAAGTAAATGCGATATGTATATGCATGCGAATATTTCATAGTATAATCTTTTTTTTTTTTTTTTTTTTAAATTTCTAATGGTACTCTATATTTTTTTGTTTTTTTAACAACTGTTTTTAAACTGTTTTAAACTTTTTTTATTGGTTTAAAACTTTTTTTAAAAAATCGGCGTCTGAGCTAAAATTTTGCTTCCGACTGGTTAATTTTAATTGTCGGCCGAGAAAATTTTTTTAAAAAAACAGTTCTCGAGTTTAATACTATATAATTTATTTACCTTAATATGTATTAAAACATTTTTGAACAAATAAAAAATCAAACAATCAATTTTTTTAAGATCGTGTTTTACCATCCCTAGAGCGGACAGACATCTTTTTTCAAAGTTACGTTCTTGATTTTTTTAGCGTTTATCACTACAATACATCAAAATCGTAACTTTTGACGCATCAAAAACGTAGCTTTTGATGCACTTTACTTGTCAATTAGGTGCCCTCCGCTACACTCCGGACAAATAATGATTTATCTTGATCTATAAGAGATTCTTTGTGGCGGCCTAGCATATAGTATATTTGTCCGAATCTAAATATTATTAATGACAGTGCAGGACATCTTAAATCAACAAACAAAAACTAATAATTTTTTAAAATTTTATAAAAAATAAAAAATACTAAAAAATGAAATTTTCTAATTAAACATGGGGCATTTGTACATGGGTAATAGGTAAGGGTGGGTTTGGGATTGGGGCGAAAGTTAGGAAATTTTATTGTTAGAAGCCAAAAGGTGGTTTCATAGTCGAAATTTTGAGATATTGGTTGGTTGTTATATTACCCGTGTACATGCACCCCGTGTACAAATAGAAATTGTCTTAAAAAATATAACTACTAAAAAATTTTTCATAGAAATATATCTAAACTAAGTTATGAAAATTCTTTTTTAGTTCAATAGATTTTTGATAGTGTTACCGGTATTACTTTTTAAAACTACTGCATTAATAAAATAAAAATTTAATAACAAATACATAAAAAACATAATAAAATTTTAAAATCATAACAATTTTTTAAAAAAATAATAAGATTTTGAGATATTACCAATCAAAATTTAATATTTGGTTTTAAATTTGGTCACTCTAAAAAAAAAAAAAGTTATTGGTTTAAGGTGTCCTGAACTGCACTTATTAATTTAGGTAAAGTCTCAAGTAGGGCTCTGCAAGTGCCGGCATGTGCTTTATTAAAACATACCGGTAGTGCCAGGCACGGGTATGGGTACTATGTAGTGATTGTACCCGGGTAGAACTTGCAATTGTGTGAAACAGTAATTTATCCGGATATCCGGGTAATTTAATAGTAACCGGGTAGAGGCTTTCCCAACGGGTACAATCTCTAGTACTATGTTTCAATAACACGCGTACCGGCACTTGCAGAGTCCTAGTCTCAAGCGATTTATTGTAATTTTTTTGTTTAAAGTAGGTTAATCCTCTGGGTTTTGGTGCATCTACGTCATCACGATTAATTTTGAGAAATTGCTGATGGTTTTTCACTCCATAACGTATTAGTACTTGAATTTTTGGTTCAATTGCATCGCCTGGAGAAGTTTGTTTTGGATTTTTTAAACTAGGTTCATTTAATGTCTGTACAGTTGGTGTGAGAGCGAATAAATTAGGTGCGATGTTCCTGGTTAAAATAGGTATAGGTTTTTGATCACTATTCGTAATAAATTCCTTAATCATTGTTTCTTCTGATATTTTATCAAGAGTCTCTAAAATTTTATTTGTTGTTGGACGCTTCTGCGGATCATAATCCCAGCATTTTTTATAAAGCTCAGCAAAATTATGTGGTGTGCCAAGAATTGTATCGTATCGATAACCTTGCAATATTTGAACGCATATGGCAATACTATTAATAGCGCTCTCAAATGAAGCAGTTCCACTTGTAAGCTCCCAAAATATTATACCTAAACTATAAACATCCGATTTTTCGTCACGTTCTTTTCCAGACTGGGCATAGCATTGTGGGTCAATGTACGCCGGTGAACCATGCTGAGTTGCTAATGATGTGACAAAACTATCATTTACTTTTCTTGCCAAACCAAAATCCGCTATTAAGAAATCACCATTATTTAGTAAAATATTCTTAGGATGCTAAAAATTATTGCAATCAATTTAAAAAATTAATAATTGTTTTTAGAAAATATTAATATGGTGCGCCCTGTACCGTGGTACACTCTATATTACAATAATAGAGTTAGGGTTAGGGTTAGGGTTAGTATTATGATTGGATTAGGTTTAGAATTTAAAATAACATTGCGAGAGGAGCATTTTTTGT
The DNA here is from genome assembly GCA_003550325.1 of Gigaspora rosea. NCBI lineage: Eukaryota > Fungi > Glomeromycota > Glomeromycetes > Diversisporales > Gigasporaceae > Gigaspora > Gigaspora rosea. Next base: position 123,348 of record QKWP01000299.1, on the reverse strand, counting down.
TAAAAATGCAACAGGGTTGCCCTAGTAAAATTTCGAGAAGCATTAAAGGGAGCACCACGGGGCAGGTGCACCAAATTATAAAACCCTTGTTTTCAAGTCAAATTTTAGAATTTTAATGCTTACTAAATCACAATGAATTATATTATTCTTGTGTAAGTGCATCAACCCAAGAGTAACTTGCTTTGCAATTTTTATAATTTCTCTTAATGAAATTTTAAAGGTGCCCTCATGCCATTTGCTTCGTAAGTATTGCCTTAAGTTTCCTCCATTGGCATACTGCAATACCAATATGAGATTTCCCGTTTTAGGATCTGAAATTATTTAAATTATGACTTGAAATATTATTTAAAAAAATTAAGAAATATTTATGTAAATACGATATATTTATCTATTGTACCAGTCGTAGTTCCATGTAATTTATTAATATTTGGATGGTCTTCATTAGCACGTAGTTGTTTAAGCTGCAATATATTATAGCTTATTAGATGGAGACAACTCTGGAAGGCACAATTCCCCGAAAGTTAGTTCCTCTAGGCCACTTACTCGACATCACTTAGGGTCATGATGAACATTTGATTTGTTGCTGGTATACGCCTTATGGAAATAATTTTCGGGTAATTGTGCTGTAACCGGAAGACAACTAATAATGTATCACCTCATTAACGAATTCTCTAGTCGCCTCTTTAGTGTTGAGGGTTTTCAATGCGACCTTTTTTCCATTGTAATCAGCTGAACTGATGGACCCAAACCCGCCTTTATAAATTTAACGATTAAAAATCAAAATTTATTTGCACACAATAAAAAATGCACTAAATAATTAGAAGAGTCGTACCTTTGCCAATAAACTTAACATTGTTAAACTGAGAATGATGATAATAGATTATCTTGCCTTCATTCTGTTCCTTTTCTAACCACTCAGGGTATTTTTTTTGCATACTTGAACTAGACATTATTAGTTTGATTCACTATAATTACTTTGAAAGAAAAAGAACTTGCACATCATCACGCGACGCTATTTATCATAGTGCAGGGATTTGAATTGTGCTTCAAATATACGGAATATACGAAGGCAATTAGCATTGTTTATATTTATTGTCCGGAGCGAAGCGGAGGACACTCTGTTTTTACGTCATATTTGATACACAAGGTCACGTGAATTCAGTCTGTTCGTTTCCGGTTTTCTGATTGGCTGCAAATCACGATCATTTGATTTATCTTTTACGCTCCGGACACACAATGCTACGCATTGCCTAGTTTATATTTATGTTTATATTTATTAATAAAAATATGTTTCCTAGTTCTTGTTAACAAACCATATATGGAATGGATCGACATAATAAAGTAAATCTGAATTTATTATTTGATTTGTGTAAATCATGCCCAAAAACTATAGAATATTCTTCGAATGCTATTTTTGAATGCAATTTTAGTAATTCATTTCCCAAAACCACAGAACATTCGAGCGTTATTTGAATGATTTTTGCCAATACGACCACACAAATGTATAACATAAATGTGGCGGGATAGTTTATGTTCGACAAAATTGGTGTCCACTATATTGATTTTCACAAAATCCTTTTTTATTAGGTGTAATAATTTTCATTTATTTATTTTTGGTAGGATTACCAGAACGATCACGTTAGATGAGTAACGTGTAATGTGGAAGGTAAGTATGATAGTCAGTCTGACAAAAGTAGCAACGATTAAAGATCATGATTGAGCTAAAAAATATTAGACTACGAGGTCTTGGAATAAGTGACAATTCATGCATTGCAATTTATTAAAGTCAAGTCAAATTTCTAGTATACCTACCAATAAAATGTATGGTATACTTTGTAGGTGTTTAAAACATGATGGTTTTCAAAGCTATGGGATGTGGAATGTAAATTAAATTCGAATATTAAATTAAAAATAAATTTAATATTTAATTTATTGTAGATTTCTGTCAGTAGAGCAATACAGACAGTCATGTTTCATAATCATTCGTTAAAGAATTGAACAACTACGTAAGACGGAGTTTTTTAATCCAGTTGCGGAAAAACCAATCGTCACTATTAGATTTCTTAATTGAGTTCATGGTAATTCAATTTCAGTAACTACCCTTCCAGATGGAGACTTTAATTATATCAGTAACATGTGCCGAAAATTTTCTTTAGGAATTAAACAATTTCTAGTATTTCTTCAAAGTTGTAAGCGTGCGAGAAGCTTTAAAAGCACGTTTAGTGTCACAAATGGGTAGCATAAATCGCAGAAAATGTAAAGGTCAAATTGCTTTGCTGCCATCCCAATAATAATACTTGTAATAACAGACAATTAGCATAGTTAGAATATATGACTAGAAAATATGCATTGCATGTATTGTTGTTTAAATTGAATTCAAATGCATATGATTTATGCGCTAAGTGGATTCAGAATTAACTTTAAGTTCGAAATTCTTTAATGATTTGAGTGAATTAAAAATCAACTTATGTTTATTCTGAATCTAGTAAGATTCCATTCCGCGTACAATATATATATCATAATGATTTATAGTAAATTCAAATTGTTGGTTATTTGAGAATTTACTGAAATACATACCTATTTTGCGTGATGACAAAAATGAAACCTAAAGCTGGCAAAAGATAAAAACAGCGATCTATAGAAAATCAATCGAGGAATCGATAATGAAATTTCAGTAGAATAAATTTTTACAAAACAACACATGTTTATGTCATTTTCAAGAGATATTCAATCAAATTCAGTCTATTATAACAGATTGTTATTGTTCATTGTTAATTAATCGGTCGAAATTTAAAATGAATTGATCGAGTTCAACAAATTAGGAGCTTTCTTTGCATAAAGTATAGCTTGGTTATGCAATTTGCAACCGCAAAATTCTCATTTTTTTTGTAAATTAAACCTAAATTATTAAAAATAACGCTAGAACATTCATCACAATCTTTATTACCACTGTTATTTTTTGAAATGGCTAAAATTTGTTGCATCCCTTCCATCTTTCATCATGTTTTCTTGTGCAATAAAACACTTCACCTAAATGACCCATTGTCATACTTACATCTATCTTTATCTGATCTTTCTGCTTGTAATATTTTAAGAATTCCTAGATACAATAGTAAAGAGTGCTCGAACTTCTTCTGCTGAGCATATAAATCTGCAAATAAATTGACACATCTAATCAACTCATCAATTATCCAATTCTTTTTATTAACATATTCCTGTTCATCTGGTTGTAACATCTCAATGGATCAATACAAACATTTTTCAGCATTATCAAATTCTTCATATGTCATAGACTTTAAACAATTCTTTCAATACTTCGATTTCTTTCTTGAAATTTTCCAAATTTTTAGATAATAACAATAATTTAAGATTAGATCTATAAACTAAGCTAAAATCATCGAATGTTTTATCCACACATAATGATAGGGTTGCGTAACCAAATACATATCTATAATTACAGTGTTACAAGTCACTCTCGTTATAGTGAACTCTCGATATAGTGAAGATTGGCTATAGTGAAGAATTTTTTTAGAACAGAATTATTATTACTATAATAAAAGGCTCTCGATATAGTGAATCTCTCAATATAGTGAAGAAATTTTACAGCCGAAGACTTCACTATAACGAGAGTGACTTGTATTTATTGCAGCTTATAAAACTCTTCGTAATAGATTTCGGCTACATGAGGGTCGGCTGACATTTCTTCTCGTAAGTATGCACATTGCAAACAATTTCTGACTTCTGATGATAATTTCTTTGGTATTGGAAATAAAAGTACTCAATATACATACGATAAGCCAAGCAAAATATGAAAATTATTAATACTGTAACATCAAACTTAAATGATTTAAATATTAGAGTTTTTGATTGCTTTGCCATATAGATAAATGCTGTTTCATTTTTTTTCTTTGATTTGCTAAGAATGAAGAACATAACTTTACATGATTTATTGAATGATAAGAAATTTTTCATATCGGTTGATTTTGATTTTTGGGCCTTTTTTGGATAAAAAGTTACACGAAACTTTTGCTCTTAAGTAGCATTGAAAAAGTAACAAACGAAGCACTTATACAACTAATAAAAGAGCTTTTTTAGCACCTAGACAAGATAAAAAAGCAAAAACCATTAATAAAACAGTTATGCTAAGCTGTAGAAAGAAGTATTTTTGCCGTTTGTTTACATATTCGGGTGGTTTAAGATGGGTTAGTCATTGTTTGATGGGTTTGTAACTATCAAGGGTAAATTCGGAAGAAAAAGGCCTTTTAACTTACTTTTGGCCTATAATGAAATATATAATTCTTGTAATTTCCTACGTATTTAATTAGGAGCACAAAGTTAGTTTAAAAGGCCGTTTTATGAAAATTTGCTTTGTAATAAATCAAATTTTTAATTATGATTGGTTGATGTTAAGGCCAACCCGATAAATAATGTCTGTTCCAAAATTTTGATACGTATTTGTAGCTTGTAAGATAAACTTATAAATGTTGATGGTCCAAATGATTGCCTGGTTTTGTAACTTGTAAAGTATTGGATAGTTGAGAATATAATTTGACTTTAACATTGAAGTTATATGTAAAAAAAATATCAGCCAAATTTGAGAAAAGTGAACGAAATTCTTGTAAATTCATTGTTAACGTTAATATCCATAATTTATGGCAGATGCTGAAAACGGCTTAAATTGAGATACACCATTTATAAATTACAAATATCTTTAGATTTCATTTTATTCGTATTTAGTTGTTAACAGAAAATTGTTAATCAATATATTTAAAGTTATTTATTAACTGTATGAGATTATTGTAATTTAATTCAACAGAAATTTATTATTATCCTATTATATTATTTTAATGAAAATTATTGATTAACATGTTCATAATAACTACTCAAACTTGCAACTTTTATCTAATAACTTTCATAAGATTTTATTATGAAAATATGAATATAAAAACTATTTATTAATCGATATATTTGTTTGGTAAAAAATATTTTAATATATATAGTATTATATAGTTGATGAAACCTTTTTCTGAGTGATGAATTGATAAATAATGAAATCTATGATAACAAAAACCAATAGTAAATGATTAAATATTTATGATTTTATCTTTCATATACGTAAACAAATTATCTATTCACTAAACTGTTCGGTATTATTATTGGATTTAAATAATAAATTGTGTGCCTTTTTATTAATAACGCTTGTAAAATAATTTTATTTTAATGTGTAATACTTTTGAGTGTATTCATTATTAAAGGATTTGACAAAAAATTTTAAATAATAAATCTTGTATAAAATAATTATGATGAAACTATAACTATATTATTACATATAATTATAATTTCGATAAGGCTAAATTGAAAGCTAATGTTACACTTATTATTATTACGCATGCGGGTTTTTTGCCATGATTATAAAAATTTATCGGGATAATTTTGCTACCATATTTTCGCGGAATGACGCGCAAAGTATAAATTTCGAATTTTGGCCCAAATAAAGTTTAATTCGGGCGGTGCGTTATTCCGCGAAAATACGGTACTAATAACAAATACAAAAAATGGAAAAATATTCATAAGAAACACTGTTAAAATATTAATATAGATATATATATATATATATTTGGTTTTGGGGTTTGGATGGGATTCGGGACAGAATTTGGGATTTTGATGAGTTAAGATTTGTGATTTCGGTTAGGTTTTTTTGGAATTTGGGTTAGAAATTGGAATTAGAGGTTGGAACTGTTTAAATATTCGAGTTTATAACATCACTTATTAATAATTTATGGGATAAACTCGAATTTTGGTGTGATAAACTCGAATTTTGACGTGATGAATATTTAAAACGGTTCCAACCTCTATTTGGAATTTGAAACGAGTTTGTATTGGGATTGCCGAGTTTTGCCTTATGGATTTTTTAAGCATAGTCGGATAATCTTATTTGTCCAAGTTGGCTCACGATCAAATCCCAAATCCCATAGATTTTGCCGACTTGTATACTAATAGTCTTGTTAAATTTTCTACTGATTCTCTGTATTTTTTCAATTTATAGCAAGATTGTCCCGAATTTTTAGTGCAGTTGTATTTCTTGGATCAATTTTTAATGAATTTGTCGAATCAATGAAGGATTCTTGATATTTTTTTCATTTTATAGAAAGTTAGTCCTCGACAACCTAATATAATTGCATTATTGAGATCAATTTCTAATGATTTAGTCAAATCTGCAAGTGATTCTTCATAATGTTTTAACTTATATAATGTCTGTCCTCGATATCGTAACGCGACAACATTATTTGGTTCTATTGTTAGTAATTTATCTAGATCTTCAAAAGATTCTTTGTAACGGCCTAACATATAGTATATTTGTCCCCGAGATATTAGAGAATCTAAATCATTATTATTGATACTTAATAATTTAGTTAAAGTTTCAAGCGATTTTTGGTAACTTTTTTGTTTAAAGTCAAACAATCCTTGAGATTTTAGTGCATCTACATCATCAAGATTAATTTTGAGAGACTCTTGATGGTTATTCACCTCATAACGAGTTAGTCTTGAATTTTTGATTCAATTGCATCATCTGGAGAAGTTTGTTTTAGATTTTTTAAACCAGGTTCATTTAATGTCTGTACAGTTGGTCCGACAAGGAATAAATTAGATGCGCCGTTCCTGGTTAAAATAGGCATAGGTTTTTGTTCACTATTCGTAATAAATTCCTCAAACATTGTTTCTTCTGATATTTTATCAAGAGTCTCTAAAATTTTATTTGTTGTTGGACGCTTCTGTGGATCATAATCCCAGCATTTTTTATAAAGTTCAGCAAAATTATGTGGTGTTCCAATAATTGTATCATGCCGATAACCTTGTAATATTTGAATACATATGGCAATACTATTAATAGCGCTCTCAAATGAAGCAGTTCCACTTGTAAGCTCCCAAAATATTGTACCTAAACTATAAACATCCGATTTTTCGTTACGTTTTTTTCCAGGCTGGGCAAGGCATTGTGGGTCAACGTACGCCGGTAAGCCATGTTGAGTTGCTAATGATGTGACAAGACTTTCATTTGGTTTTCTTGACAAACCAAAATCCGCAATTAAGAAATCGCCATTATTTATTAAAATATTTTTAGGATGTTAAAAATTATTGCAATCAATTTAAATAAATAATAATTGTTTTTAGAAAATATTAATATGGTGCACCTTGTACCGTGGTACACTCTATAGTAGCAAATACAAATAACAAATAGAGTTAGGGTTAGGGTTGGGATTGGGATAGGGTTAGAATTTAAAGTAAAATCGCGAGAGGAGTATTTTTTGTTAAAAATGCAACAGGGTTACCCTAGTAAAATTTCGAGAAACATTAAAGGGTGCACCACGGACCAGGTGCACCAAATTCTGAAATTATAAAACCCTTGTTTTCAAGTCTAATTTAGAAATTGGATGCTTACTAAATCACAATGAATTATATTATTCTTGTGTAAGATCATCAACCCAGCTTTGCAATTTTTATAATTTCTCTTAATGAAATTTTAAAGGTGCCCTCATGCCACTTGCTTCGTAAGCATTGCCGTAAGTTTCCTCCATTGGCATGCTGCAATACCAATATGAGATTTCCCGTTTTAGGATCTGAGATTATTTAAATTATGACTTGAAATGTTATTTAAAAAATTAAGAAATATTTATGTAAATACGATATATAAAATCTATTGTACCAGTCGTAGTTCCATAGAATTTATTAATATTAGGATGGTCTTCAATAGCACGCAGTTGTTTAAGCTGCAATATATTATAGCTTATAAGATGGAGACAACTCTGGAAGGCACAATTCCCCGAAAGTTAGTTCCTCTAGGCCATTTATTCGACATCACTTAAGGTTATGATTAATTGATTTGTTGCTGGTATACACCCTATGGAAATAATTTTCGAATAATTGCGCTGTGACCCTGGAAAACAACTAATAATGTATCACCTCATTAACGAATTCTCTGGTTCGCCTCTTTAGTGTTGAGGGTTTTCAATGCGACCTTTTTTCCATTGTAATCAGCTGAACTGATGGATCCAAACCCGCCTTTATAAATTTAACGATTAAAAATCAAATTTTATTTGCATACGATAACAAATGCACTAAGTAATTAGAAGAGTCGTACCTTTGCCAATAAACTTAACATTGTTAAACTGAGAATAATAATAATTGATTATCTTGTCTTTATTCTGTTCCTTTTCTAACCACTGAAGAGTATTTTTTTTTGCACACTTGAACTAGACATTATCAGTTTCGATTCACTATAATTACTTTGAAAGAAAAGAACTTGTACATCGCGGCGTTATTTATCGTAGTGCAGAGATTTGAATGGTGCTCCAAATAAATGAAGGCCATTAGTATTGGAAGCTTCTGTTTATATTTATAAAAAAATGTGTTTCCTAGTTCTTGTTAACACAAACCATATATGGAATGGATCGATAATGACATTAAACTGTATTTTGTATAAAAATTTTTTTTTATTATTAATTAAAAAAAAGCTTTAATTATATAGTACATAAAAAAAAATAAAAAATTCGAATACAAAAAATAAAATTTTGATTCGAATTTGATTTTTTTTTTTTTGTTTAACACAACTCCCACCCGCTATTTTTTCTATTTTTGTAAATTTTATCGAAAAATATTTCGAAACACTTAGGTTGACCCCAACCCACCCCAACCCACCGGTACTAGTCGTGGCACGGTTCCCGGCTTCGAGAGGGGCCGTCTTGATATTAATACTTTTCTAAGTATTTTATCAAAAGGTTTAGCCCAAGTTTTGTTGTAAGAGCTTGAGAAAGTCCACACCCCGTATTTTATACTCAAAAAAAAAATCGACGAAATTATGGGACTACTGTAGAAAAAAAAAGGTGACCCCGTCTTTTTTCATCAGCGTGATTTTTGAACACGCGATTTTGACGTAATCGACACGTTTATTGGTTAATCATACAAATTTTTTTTTTTTATAGTCAGCGGGTCAGCGGTTCCGGGATCGACGTTACACAAATATTTATACAGCGTAGTACTGTAAATTAGGGATGGCAAATAAAACTGTTGAAAATTGATCCGAACATGATCCGAGTTGCATATTTTAATTTATAATGATTAAATTCAAAAATAAATTAATCGATATTCAAAAAATAAATTAATCGATATTCAAAAAATAAATTAATCGATATTCAAAAAATCAATTTAATCGATATTCAAAAATAAATTAAATCAAAAATTTTTAAAAATGTCTTATGTTCGTGGAAGACCCCCTAAAGAAATCCGTTTGAACTTTACGAAAGTTGATGAACCCGATAAACATGGTCGAAAAACACCTCACCAAAAATGCAATTATTGCAAGAAGACTGTTGATCAGTTGACCGATTAAAAGGCCATTTATTGAAATGTAAAAAACTTCCAAGAAATTTAAGGGATTCATTAAATATTCAAGATCAAGATACTGGTTCGAACAATGTGCAATTAGATAAATCGGATGTGGGTAATATATTAGCAAGGTTTTTTTATTATGCTATATATTCTGGTTCTGAGTCACATACTTCTGAATATATTTATGAAATTATTGGTCCTTCTAAGTTTGCTGGCGTTATCACGAATAATGCTAGTTCTATGTGAGCTGCCTGGAGATTATTAAATAAAGATTATCCTCAATTGGTTTATTTAGGCTGTAGTGCACATGTTGGAAATCTCTTAATTAAGGATATTCTTAAACTTGAATGGGCAGACAAATTAATGAACTACGTGAAACAAATTATCAGTTTTTTTCGAGCACACCATCAGGCAGAATCAATTTTATTGAATCAGCCAGATACGGTTATGTTGGTTCAACCTGTTGAAACCCGGTGGGGAACCTGCTAAGATGCAGTCAAATCTGTACTTCGAGAGATTCAAACAGCAATTATTCGACCTGAAATTGGTAGAAAAATTGCAAATGATCTTTGTGATCAATTACTAAATGATTCATTATGGAACAAAATGGAAAAACTGGCTTCTTTCTTGACCCTTTTGTTAAGTTTATATGTTTATTTGAATCTGATGAACCTTTACTTTCACATATCCACTCTGAATGGGAACTAATTCAGCAATCAATTAATTCATGTGACTTAGAATTTGATTTTAAATTGAGGGTTTTAGGTTTAATTGACAAACAGTTTGATTTCGTATTTCACCCTGCAATGGCAGTTGCAAATTTGTTGGATCCAAGGTAAATTTTTTAATTATAATAAATTTCAGTAATTTAAAATATATTAATAAATTTAAATATAGGATCCGTGGAAAGTCATAAAGTCATTAAGGGAAAATGAACTTGAGGAAGTTATTATTCCATACCTTGAAAATGTTTATGAATTTGAAATAGCTGCAAATGTAAGTAATGATAGGTATGATATTACAATATGCGAAATTAAAGACTAATTTTTTATTTTTTTATACTAAAGATTTATGGAGTAACTCAAAAATATATCGCTAAGACTGATGAATTCTCCGGGCCATTATTTTGGGCTTCAGTTAACTATTCAAGTCCAATTAGTTGGTGGCGATCAAATTTTCAAATAAATTTCCCTTCGTGGTTGAATTTGCCTGCCAGGTTCTCTCTATTCCGGCTTCTTCAGCTGCCGCAGAACGCTGTCGGTCGAATTTCTGATTTATTCATAATAAAACTCGTGTACGGTTGGACAATGAACAGGTAAAAAAACTTGTAACTGTTTACCAAAATTTGAGAATCCGGAAAGAAATTAAGGATGATTGTTGGTTTGATGACGACGACGATAGTAATAATTAATGCGGGAAATAATTCATTCTCAAAACCTTACTCAATGAGATTTAATAGTGGTAATATTTGCAATACCAACGAATGCAAAACTAGTACAGAATGAAAGTTGTATTTGCCGATAGGCAATTATGTATTTAAAATCAATGGAAGTTGTATTTGCCGATAGGCGAAATTATGTATTTAAATTCTTAAAACGATCAAATACATTTCTTATATTCTTTAATTGTAATAAATTAGAAATTATATGACAAATTATCTTAAACTAAAATCGGCCAATCAGATACGATAATTTTAATTTCAGCCAAGTTTTAGAATCAGACGCCGATGTTTTAAAAAAGTTTTAAAACAATAAAAAATGTTAAAAAACTTTTTAAAACGTTTTTTTCCATTCCTACTGTAAACCCAGAATTTTTCGGGGTCTAAGCAAACTTAAAAAAGAATTAATTCAATCGATGCAACACTTAAAGAACTTCCTAGCAAGTGTCACTTTGTTGAATCACGGTAAATTATGCCGAATCATGCAATAAAGGATGACATACTAAGAGTTGAAGTATTGTCTACCGTATAACAGAAGGTAATAAAAATATATTGTATTGCATAATTTATAAACTTTAACGTCATTTTTTAGTTTTTTTTCTTTGGTTGTCCAAATAATTAACTTGTTAATAAAAGAGCATTTGTCATAGAATATTCGCAATTTTCATGTATCCTCCGAGTTATATAGTCCAATTCAAATTGTGTGCAATTATTTAGATGCATTTGAAAATATGAAATTGATGAAAAAGATATCATATTTGATGGGTGGCAAAATTAAGACCAAAAATTCTAGAAATCAATTATCTAAATATATGGTTGAATATAATTTTTTTTGATATTTGCTAATATATCCACTACTTTTTTATTTATCTTATGTTTTTATCTATTATGGAGCATTTGTCGTGTTCTTGCACTTATTCTCGCACTTGTTCTTGAACCTGAGACCATTATACAAAACGTTTTCAAATTCGTGAATTTTTTTTTAGCCCAAATTAGTTTGTAAATATTAGGTAATCAAACAACAAAAGCAAATTCATGGTTTAAAATTTTGAGTAGTTTAAGGGCGTTAATAAGTGCATTAAAAAAATTGATATAATAATTACTCGAATGTTATAATAATTACTCGACATAATCGTCATAATCATCTTACGTATTTCTGTTAGTTTTTCCATATTAAGAACACATATTTCCGACCAATCAAAAACGTTAAAACGCACGATCTTAGAATTGAGTTATAAAGATATTCGATCAAAGGGCGTATAATCAAAATTTAATCAATTATGGTAAGTATAAATTTTCCAATCAATCATCGATTAATAATTTTTTTTGTCGAGTCAATTGATTAGTTTGAATTTATCTCTTATTTCAAAATTTACAAGGAAAATATTAATGCGTAGAAGTCGAAAGCGATTTTTGAACATGATCGTGCACGTGATGACTGTGACAATTAAGTATCACCTATTTTAACCCACCACTAGTTATAACTGGTCATGGAATTTATTTTAGCCACTACACACTTTCTTCCTTATTATACTTTCTATAACTATACTTTATTACCATAACTGATTTCAATACTAGAATCAACTGAAAACACGCAAGGTGAATTAGTTAGACACATGAACAATATTAATCACAACAATCGGACTTTCACTTACCTGCTAGCCTGATAAAGAGTTATTAAAGGAGATTTAGAGATTAATGTTTTGGGTGTAAAGTCTTAATGCAGATACTGATGCGAAGAGAAGATTTTATTGGTGTTGGTGGTAATAAGGATTTGTAATGAATAAAGATATAACGGATAGGAGTTGACCCGCTGAATGTGCCGGGGATTCTAGTTAGTCAACATGCATAAAAGACCAATGTATTCGCCTTGCTCGTATTACTTGAGGCTCTGTCTGAGCTTTATAATGTAGATTCTGAACGAATTCTTTTACATGGTATCTCTTGAATTATATTATCTGTACGCATACTTATTTCTTTATCGGCATTTCTCTATTTCATATATATACTTGCTAACTACTTGTACTCATGATTTTATCTAACCACATACACTTATTTATTATTCATTTCTCATTTTCGTTTACCATCTTTGATTTATCAGAGCACCTATTAGCCTGATGTTCTCCCGAATCAGATCCAATCAACAAAATTTAAAGTTTTTTAAAACTTCTAGCAAATAATTTTTAATAACTACTTGATTAAATTTTGTAATTTTTTTATTTTAATTCTGCATTTTTGTAGAATTAAAATAAAAAAGATTCATTAAGTTTGGATTAATTATCATCGAGAAATTCTTGATAAAAGGTTAAGAAAATTCGAATATCTTCGAAAAAAAGCTAAAATCGTAAAATTTTCTTTATCTAAACTTTAAGCGAAGATTTCTTAATAACAACCTATCAAAATTCAATGTATCATTTCTTATTTTAATCCTCAAAGCTTTGAGTAACATTCATTAAACCTCAAAATTTTGACCTACCAAATTCGATCAAAATTTTTTCATTTTAATTTTAATATTTATAGAATTAAAGTAAAGAAATTTTATTCGAATTTGGTCAAGTGGACGTCGAATAATATTCGTTCAAGTTTAAATATCTATAAAAATAATGCTGGGTCAAAAATAATTTTTTAAATATTTCTTGACGTTTACGCATAAATTCGAAGAAAAACTTTTTTTAATTCTATAAACCCATAGAATTAAAATAAACTGGAGCCCATCATATGATGTTCATCATATTACACAAACGCGTATGTTGGTAACATTAAAGCACAAATATAGACACGCGTGCGGACAGACAAAAAATTTGCAAATTCCATTCTGATAAGATTTACATCATATATATGCAAGTATATCAAAAAAGTAAAATTTGTCAAGATTTTTACAATTGAAGCACATCAGGAAGGTAATTTTTGTATCACTTTGCAAAGAAACTAAGGGTCCGTCGCTACGCTCCGGCCAAAAATTCCAAGTTTGGATGGTTGTTGAGTAATCTTCGGTTAAAGTTTTTAAACAAAAATTTAAGAAAAAGAAATGATGTTAAATGAAGATTTCTATTTATTAATAGATATATTTGACAATTTGGTAAAAAAATATTGTAACATATACTGTATAGTATTATATAGTTGATGAAACTTTTGCTGAATGATGAATTGCAAATAGTGAAATCCATAATAATAAAAAACCTATTGATTTTTGTGATTTTGTCTTCATATACGTAAACAAATTATCTATTCGGCATTATTATTATTATCGCTGGTATAAATAATTTTATTTTGATGTGTAATACCTTTGAACGTATTCATTATTAAAAGGTTTTTCCAAAAAACTTTAAATAATAAATCTTGTATTTATAATAGATTTTTATGAAGTCTATAACAATATGACAGTAACTATTTATATTTTCGATAAAAGGTAATTTTATACTCTTATTATTAATACGCACAGTGGAATCTATGCGGATTTTTTGCTATAACTGTAAAAATTTATTGGGATAATTTTACACTAATAACAAATATGAAAAATGGACAAATCATCATAATAGACACTGTTAAATTTCTAATATAAATAGATTGATAAATAATTATTGTTTTGGGACTTGGGATGAGATTTAGGATTTGGGATGGGATTTGGGACAGAATTTGGGATTTGGGTTAGGGTTTTGAATTTGGGTTAGAGTTGGAATACGGAACGTGGTTTGTTATTTGTGAATTGGGATTGAGATTGGCCCAGTTTGGATTTTAAGCAAGGTGGATTAATCCTATTTGTCCAAGCGCCATAGATTTTGCTAACCTGTATACTAATAGTCTTGTTAATTATCTATTGATTCTTTGTGTTTTTTTTTTCAATATATAGCAAGATTGTTCACGAATTTTTAGTGCAGTTGACTCTTGGATCAATTTTTTAATGAATTTGTCGAATCATTGAAGGATTCTTGATATTTTTCATTTTATAAAAATTATTCCCAACAACCTAATGTAATTGCAATATTCGGATCAATTTCTAATGATTTAGTCAAATCTGCAAGCGATTCTTTTAACATTATGATTTTAAACCAATCACAGCACAAGATCAGACGTAACGTGAAAACGACCGGTTTTTTTCAAAATCGTCCATAACGCAAAATTTGGCTCACAAAAATACCTTCTGCGTAATAACAAACAAAATTCCTTGCAAATTTTTGCTATATATAAAGATTGTTAACGTCATCTGAATGCTCACCTTACCCTAATATCGAAAGTTAATCGAAAATGCAAATACTATCTGCGATTTATTTTTGGCAAATAGAATTTTAGCGCATATCATCATGTGTCCGCGGAAATTTATGCGGTGCTATGTATTGTTTAAACATATATAATGTCTGTCCTCGAGAACTTAACGCGACAATATTATTTGGTTCTATTACTTTACAAAATTTAATGTTTAACAAAAAATATTTAAAAATTTAAAAATATATAAAATTTGTGTAAATATTTGATTAAAGCATCTACATTTATATAATATTAACCACGACTGTCGCTTTTCTACGTATTCTTTAATTCTACTGTAGCCAGCCCTATGTATTTTTTCTTTTAGTAAATGTTACAAGTAATTAAATGCGAGATATATATGCATGCGAATCTTGCATAGTATAATCTTTTTTTTTTTAGTACAGTTATCATATGGCACGTGAACGGGCTAGGGATGGTAAAAAAAACGGGTTAAACTGTTTTTTTAAACTTTTTTTATTGGTTTAAAATTTTTTTAAAAAATCGGCGTCTGAGCTAAAATTTTGCTTCCGACTGGTTAATTTCAATTGTCAGCCGAGAAAATTTTTTTAAAACGGTTCTCGAGTTTAATACTATAATTTAATTACGACAATATGTATTAAAACATTTTTAAACAAATAAAAAATCAAACAATCAATTTTTTTAAGATCGTGTTTTACCATCCCTAGAGCGGACAGACATCTTTTTCAAAGTTACATTCTTGATTTTGTTTTAGTGTTTATCACTATAATACATCAAAATCGTAACTTTTGACGCATCAAAAACGTAGCTTTTGATGCACTTGACTCGTCAATTCACTACACTCCGGACAATTAATGGTTATTTATCTTGATCTATAAGAGATTCTTTGTGGCGGCCTAGCATATAGTATATTTGTCCCGAATCTAAATATTATATGACAGTGCAGGTCATCTTAAATCAACAAACAAAAACTAATAATTTTTCAAAATTTTTTAAAAAATAAAAATACTCAAGAATGGATTTTTCTAAATAAACATGGGGTATTTATACATGGGTAATAGGTAAGGGTGGGTTTGGGATTGGGGTGAGGGTTAGGAAATTTTATTGTTAGAAGCCAAAAGGTGGTTTCATAGTCGAAATTTTGAGATATCGGTTGGTTGTTATATTACCCGTGTACATACACCTCGTGTACAAATAGAAATTGTCTTAAAAAATATAACCACTAAAAAAATTTTCATAGAAATATATCTAAACTAAGTTATGAAAATTGTTTTTTATTTTTGATAGTGTTATTACTTTTTAAAACTATTAATAAAATAAAAATTTGATCACATATACATAAAAAACATAATAAAATTTTAAAAACATAACAAATTTTTTTAAAAAATAATAAGATTTTTGAGATATTACCAATCAAAATTTAATATTTGGTTTTAAATTTGGTCTCTCTAAAAAAATTATTGGTTTAAGGCGTCTTGAACTGCATTTATTAAGTTAGGTAAAGTCTCAAGTAGGGCTCTGCAAGTGCCGGAATGTGCCTTATTAAAACATAGTGCCAGGCACGGGTATGGGTATTATGTTTCAATAATACGCGTGCCGGCACTTGCAGAGCCTTAGTTTCAGGCGATTTTTTGTAATTTTTTTTGTTTAAAGTAGGCCAATCCTCTGGGTTTTAGTGCATCTACGTCATCACGATTAATTTTGAGAGATTGCTGATGGTTTTCCACCTCATGACGAATTAGTCCTTGAGTTTTTTGTTCAATTGCATCGTCTGGAGAAGTTTGTTTTGGATTTTTTAAATTAGGTTCATTTAATGTCTGTACAGTTGGTACTAGGGCTGTTAATCGGTCCGTCCGGTCCGTCCTGGTTAAAAGACTGCCCAGTCTATTAAAAAACCGGACCGGACTGCGGTCCAGGACCGAATAGGACCGAATAGAGCTAGACCGGACGGACCGATGATCAATATAATACTTTTTTGCTATAACGATGAAATTAAGTTTGTCAGAATATAAAGAATTTCAATACTTTTACAATAAGCTTTTCAAATTTATAATATTGTATTGGCTTATGTGATATAAGAGAGTAATAATTAATACGTTTGATAATTTTAATCATACATAAATTATGGATTAGAAAATAATATAGTATATTAATATAGCATAATAACTTAATTAATTTCGTAAATATGAACATTATAGTTAAAATCAGTTACAAAGATATTTTGTCACTTTTAACCACTTAACATTCGATATTTTGATTGAATAATATAATCATAATTGGGCACTCCAAATGTTCAATCTTGTACTGATTCAAGACAAGAATTGTCTTAATATATGAAAATATTAAAGTAAATTAACAAAACTGTTAGAAATTACTTGCATAGAAAAAAAAATATTTATTAATATAATATTGTCAGCATTTGCATGTCTGTCAAATACTTAAAAATTTATAAACCTAATATATATTTAATAAAAAAAAAAATACAAAAAATAAAGTATACTACTAGTATCGGGTTATTTCCAAGTTAAAATCAAAAAAATTTTAATCGGTAAAATATTATCGTGTAAAAGTTTTATACGTATTTTATAAGCACCATAAATAATTATATACGTATATAAAAAAAAAACCTGCTAGCAGGAAAAAAAATTTTTGTAAAATTAAAATTTAGAATGGTAAGTCTTCAGTAAACCAAGATTTTAAAACAAAACAGTCCGAACAGTTTCATTATCAAGAGAATTTCATGATTTAGTAACTGTTAATCCAGCTAAACTAAATAATTGTTCACATGGAACACTAATAGACATAATAGCTAGATAATCTTGTATTTGCATATGTTTGGAACACGAGTTTGAGGCAAGCTAATAGTTAATTTAGTCGAATGCAGTTTATAATTTTTATCATTAAAAATCCTCGGCTAAATTAATCATTAGCTTGTTTCAAACTCGTGTTCCAAAATAATGCCCATAGGCGTTATTTCGCACAAATACAGTGCAAATTGTAAATCAACTGATCACGCCATTGCTGTCATTAATAAATTTCTCTATTTTATTAACATTAACAACAGCCCGTTTTCATTATACATTGAACGTGGTTTAATCTTGTTTAACAAACTAAGGGGTTTGTAATTGAATTTTAACAAAAAATTTATAGTTGTTTCAAAATACGTGATAATATTTAGTTATTTGATATTTACTATTAGGACCGACGGTCCTTCCGGTCCGTCCTAAAAAGAACCGGACCGGCCCGGTCCCTGGACGGACCGAAGGACCGTCAGTCCGGACCGGACTGATTAACAGCCCTATTAATGGGTAAAATAGGTGTAGGGTTTTGATCATTATTCGTAATAAATTCCTCAAACATTGTTTCTTCTGATATTTTATCAAGAGTCTCCAAAATTTTATTTGTTGTTGGACGCTTCTGCGGATCATAATCCCAGCATTTTTTATAAAGTTCAGCAAAATTATGTGGTGTTCCAAGAATTATATCATGCCGATAACCTTGTAATATTTGAACACATGTGGCAACATTATTAATAGCGCTCCTAAATGAAGCAGTTCCACTTGTAAGCTCCCAACATATTGCACCTAAACTATAAACATCCGATTTTTCGTCACATTTTTTTCCAGGCTGGGCATAACATTGTGGGTCAACGTACGCCGGTATACCATATTGAGTTTCTAATAATGTGACAAGACTATCATTTGGTTTTCTTGACAAACCATAATCCGCAATTAAGAAATCGCCATTATTTATTAAAATATTTTTAGGATGCTAAAAATTATTGCAATCAATTTAAATAAATAATAATTATTTTCAAGTCAAATTTTTAGAATTTTAATGCTTACTAAATCACAATGAATTTTATTATTCTTGTGTAAATGCATCAACCCAAGGGTAACTTGCTTTAAAGGTGCCCTCATGCCACTTGCTTCGTAAGTGTTGCCGTAAGTTTCCTCCATTGGCATACTGCAATACCAATATGAGATTTTCCGTTTTAGGATCTGAAATTATTTAAATTATGACTTGAAAATATTATTTAAAAAATTAAGAAATATTTATGTAAACACAATATATATACTGTAATCTATTGTACCAGTCGTAATTCCATAGAATTGAATAATATTAGGATGAACTTCAGTAACACGCGGTTGTTTAAGCTACAATGTATTATAGCTTATTAGATAGAGACAAGATTGGAATGCGGTTGCTGCACAATTCCCCGAAAAGTTAGTTCCTCTAGGCCACTTACTCGACATCACTTAGTTATGATTGGTATATGGGAGTTTTGCTAGGAAAATGACCCTCCGATACTAATGATTTTGAGTACTATTTTAAGTACACAAATTGATGACCATCAAATCTGACACTAAAATTAGATTTTTGGCCCAATAAATTTCATGAAGATCACTTCCGATTCTATTTTTAGATTTTATATTCAAAAAAAAAAAAAAATACGGAATCAAATAATTCGCTTTTATACTAGTATAAATTTATATAATTTAAAGTTCTTGTATAGAAGATTAATATACAATTAAAATCTCATTTTTGATTGGAGGGACATCGGAACTCCATTTTCTAGCAAACCTCCCATATGATTTGTTGCTGGTATATATTTTTAGCAAATGGTCACTATATGGAAAATAACTTCGGGTAATCGTACTGCAACCCTGAAAGACAACTAATAATGTATCACCTCACTAACGAATTCTCTAGTCGCCTCTTTAATGTTAAGGTTTTTCAATGCAAACTTTGTCCCATCGTAATCAGCTGAACTAATTAATCCAAACCCTCCTTTATAAATTTAACGATTAAAAATCAAAATTTATTTGCACTCAATAAAAAATGCACTAAATAATTAGAAGAATCGTACCATCCTTGACATTGTTAAACTGAGAATAATAATAAAAGGTTATATTGCCTTTATTCAGTACATTGTTCAACCGCGCACTTGAACTAGACATTATCAGTTTTCTATTCACTATAATTACTTTGAAAGAAAAAGAACTTGAACATCATCACGTATTGCTTTGCGGCATTATATATCGTAGTGCAGACAGAGATAAACAATAGCTATTAGTATTGGAAGCTCTGTTTATATTTATTAAAAAATGTGCTTCCTAGTTTTTGTTTCAAATATCTAACACAATACATATATGGAATGGATCGACATATGAAAAATAAATTAAGAAAATGTGAATGGATTTCCAGGGAGACCGTCCCAAATTAGGAAATAGTCGGGACGATCGTTACACAATTCATTAAAGTTTTTTTATACAGTTTACAATACTCTTTTCGTGAGGTCATCGTGGCTTATTCGCATTATGAAACGTGATAAATTAGTATACAAACTTGTGGCCTTCGTATTGTACTTTAATAAAATAGTTGGATTCAAGATGATTTACCGGATATTTATATTACGATTTATGTATTTATAAGTTATAATATAAATATCCGGTGAATCATCTTGAATCCAACTATTTTATTAAAGTACAATACGAAAGCCACAAGTTTGTATACTAATTTATCACGTTTCATAATGCGAACAAGCCACGATGACCTCACGAAAAGAGTATTGTAAACTGTATAAAAAAACTTTAATGAATTGTGTAACGATCATCCCGACTATTTCCTAATTTGGGACGGTCTCCCCTGGAGAATAGATTATCATTTATTTTTATTCTCGATCGGATTTCATATTAAACACTCTCTTTATTAGAGATTACTAAGATACAAAATGGGAGTAGTGCACCACTCCTTCACTTTTCTCTTCTACTATTACATACTGTGCTCATAACAACTTTTCACATGCTCATGACAACTCTACGTATACTGTGCTGTGCACGTGATATGTCACGTGACGAAGCATAATAGAGGATCGCCAACGCTAAGGTATGGCGCATCTTTTTTTTTTTTTTTTTTCTAATAGCACGTCCAAGCCCACGCTTATGGTGCGGCACATTCAACTCATTACATACAACATCAATTTTTCATAACAACGAGTTCGAGCCCACGCTATGGTGCGGCGCATTCAACTCGGTACACATGACAACCTCAACGAGTTCGAGCCCACGCTATGGTGCGGCGCATTCAACTCGATGCACATGACAACCTCAACGAGTTCGAGCCCACGCTATGGTGCGGCGCATTCAACTCGGTTTTTCATGTTTAATTAACGAGTTCGAGCCCACGCTATGGTGCGGCGCATTCAACTCGCTACACATGACAACAGACAGGGCGCTAAGTGCTAGGTGCAATGTATGAGAGAGGGCGGGAGGGATGGGAGCCAGATCATAATCGGGCACCGAAGAGAACAAGTGACAAGACAAGCGAAGAAAGAAAGCACTGAGATTCACCATTTTCTCCCACATGTATCTTTATAATCTCTGCTCTAAGAGTCACATGCATCTATGATTCCATTGCATACAATCATATGCTATTACCTTTTTCATATAAGCCTCAATTTCATATAAGCCACAAATCAGGTTATCCTCGCGATAATACCCTAGCGTGACTTCGTCAACGCATAGGGCTAATTTGATTTGTGTAATTCATGCCCAAATCTATAGAATATTATTCGTGTGTTATTTTTGTATGCTGTTTTAGTAATTCATGCCCAAAACCATAGAATATTCGAGTGTTTTGAATGTTATTTTTTTTTAATAATAATATTGGATGATATTGAGAGTTTGTCCAACTTCGAGGTGCTAATTAAAGGTGCCGGAAATAAAATTTTACATAAAAATTCATATATTTCAATTACTCTAAATACTAATCTTAGTTGTTTTCCATTATAATTTCCTTTTTTGGGGAACAGCATCAGGGCAGCATACAGGCATAGCGAGCGGGTTTTCATTCCGATTGGTAGATCATTCTGTGATTAGTGTTTTCATAAATTCTGGGACACCCTAAAAATATTTGCCATGATAATTTCGGCCTAATTCGATAAGTCATTGATTTCGGGGAATAAGGATCAGATATGTAATTTAATAAGATCAGGTTACTAATATATATTACAATAAGACTAAAATCATAAGTCGTAAAAGTCCAATTCCTATTCTTTGGCGCTCAAACGAAGCCTTTATTCTTTTCTAATTATTTTTCGACAAAAATTTGGGTTTAAAACATTGAATTAAATTTCAATTCCTATTCTTTGGCAAGATTCATTTTCCAATTATTTTTCGTTTCTTGTCGAAGACGAAAAATTCGTTTTTAAAAATTTGAATAACTTTCAATTCCTATATCCATTTTCGTTCAAACGAAGCCCTAATTATTTTTCGTTTCATGTCGAAGATGAAAAATTCGTTTTTAAAAAATTGAATTAAATTTCAATTCCTATTCTTTGGCAAGATTCATTTTCGTTCAAACGGAGTCTTTATTCATTTCTAATTATTTTCCGTTTCTTGTTAAAAAATTATATAAAACTTCAATTCCTATTCTTTGACAAGATCCATATTCGTTCAAACGAAGGCATTCATCATTCTTTAATTATTTTTCGTTTCTTGTCGAAGACGAAAAAATTCAGTTTTAAAAAATTAAACTAAATTTCGATTCCAATGCTTTGGCAAGATCCATTTTCGTTAAAACGAAGGCATTTATTTAGTTCTAGTTATTTTCGTTCTTGTCGAAGGCGAAAAATTTATTTTTAAAGAATTTGGGATACTCAATTCATGATCATAATTTAACTTTTTTAATAGGGTATCTGTTCGAGTAATATATTTGTTATAAAAGTCTAATTTATATTTGATTCCTTATTTATATTTCTTGTTAAGGTTTATTGGTTGACATGAATAGTTTATTCCATAAATTCTCGTACAAACTAAGCACACCAATCATTTTGGACAAGCATTCGAACGAAAATTTAAAATCGTTGACATTATTGTATGACAATCGTAAAATGATCATTATGATACGAAAATAGGTTTTATTAATTATTTTATTATACCGAATCAATAACTTATCGAATTCGACTGAAGAATCATTCGGCAAATTATTTTAGGTGTCCCAGAATTTATGAAAACAGCTGTAATTCGCCGATAATTATTTCACTAACAGCTCATTTCACCGACAAGTTTTTTAAAAATCGCACTAACCTTAAACCTGACCCTAACGACAAATGACCAGAATTACTTTGTCGGTGAAATGACTGTCGGTGAAATAATTGTCTGTAAAATAAACATCGGCAAATTGATTGTCGGTGAAGTGCTTGTCGACAAAATGGGTACCACCTGAAATGAAATAATTATATGTAAAAAAAAAAAGCTCCGTTAAATAATGGGCTTAAATTCGATAAAAGTGAACGAAATCCTTGTAAATTCATTGCTAACGTTAATATTCATAATTTGTAGCTGATGCTGAAAACGGCCTAAATTGAAATATACCATTTATAATTACAAATATCTTTAAATTACATTTTATTCGTATTTAGTTGTTAATAGAAAATTGTTAATCAATATATTTAAAGTTATTTATTAATTGTATGAGATAATTGTAATCTTATTCAACTGAGATTTATTATTATAAATATCATTTAATTGTATCCTATTGGTATTAATTTAATGAAAATTATTGATTAATATGTTTATAATAAATTACTCAACATTGTAAGTTTTATCCAATATCTTTCATAAGATATACTGAATTTATTCGTGTGAAAATATGATATAATTAATAGTTATACGGTCTTAGTTTACTATTAAAAAGAAAATAAACAACTTTATTTTGATATTTGATATGTAATACCTTTGTGCTTATTCATTATTAAAAGATTTTGCTAGAAAACTTAAATAATAAATCTTATATTTCTTATATATTTTAATAATGTAATATAAAATATGACAGTAACTATTTACATGTATTATAATTTTGACAAGACCATATTGAAAGTTATTGTTATACACTTATTATTAATACACACAATGGGATCTATGCAGATGTTTTGTTTTGCTATAATTGTAAAAATTTAGGGAGTTTACATATCGGGACCCAAATTTGGAAATAATTATGAATGAATGCCTAACTAAAAATATTTATTTATAGGAAAAAAACTATTTATACACTACATGTCTACATTTATGTACATAAGTATATACTAATTAATTGATTTGCAAATCCGCATAATATATAAATTATATACCAAAATTAAACCCGACTTAAGATTAGCTTTGGGATTGGAAGGAATTATAATAAAATTTTGCAAGGAATATTTTTGGTAGAGCCCGAAGAGTGGTTTCATAAGCAAAAGTTTGAGTCATCATATGTACCCGTGTTTATACACTAGTGTACAAATAGTAATTGCCTTATTTATAAAGGCCTAATTAATTGCAAATCCGCGCAATATATAATTATAGACCAAAATTAAACCCATTTTAGGTTAGGATAAAGGTCAACTTTGGAATTGGAAAGGTTATAATTTACGTTAAAATTTTGCAAGGAATATTTTTTGTTAGAGGCCGAAGAGTTTTCATAAGCAAAATTTTGAGTTACTATATGTAAGGCCAGACCAATTTAATTCTTTGTTTAACATGACCCCCTCCCCTCTATTTTTTAAAATTTATATAAGTCCAATACACATTAATAGTAATTAATAGTATTTGCCCCCTCTCAATTTTTTAAATTTTATATAACTAATATATATAAAATCAACCAATAAAATCGCAGTATTATTATTTTTGTGTTTTTTTTTCAACGCCCCACCTTCCTCTTAAAGTTATTTTATGTTATGTTAAACAAAGAATCAATTTGGTCTGGCCTAACCGTGTTGTGTACAAATAGTAATTGCCTTTTTGAAAATATTACAAATACGGGACCAAATGTAACCAAAGGATTGTTGCGACATAATATTGTTATGATCACTCACCTCCCACTCATAACTATATGAAATTGTGGTTAAAAAATAATACAGTTAAACCCTCTAAGTGCAACCTCCCTAAATGCACGTCCTATGAACACCACCTAAATGCATGTCTTCGCTTGAGCCTAACTAATATTACGCTTATAGATTTTACTTAATTGCATGTTGGCTAAATTTTTACATATCGATATGGTCCGTCGCGTTTAGAGAGATCTGACTGTATATATTAAAAGGGCATGCACTTAGTCTTAGTCTTGTTCATGGGACAAATGACAAGGGATGAGTGGACACTTTCCATTTTAGTAAATATCACCTCAATTTGTAATGTGTGACATTGATAATTGAAGATAATATTACAATTGAAAATGAAGATGATTTTATAAAGCAAGTTGTTAGAAAATTGAGACGAAAAAAGGTAGAAAATCGAGGTAAAAGAAATAACTAATAGATAGGAGGTTCCTTGTATGTTATACTAATATATTGAATATATTGATTACTAATTTATATTTATCAATGTGTAGTAACGACGACATTTTTTATGTGCCGAAAGTTACAAGTAAGTTATGGCTTGAGTTTCGTGTTTATTCCATGATGGACAATGATTCATATGATGCAAATTACTTGGACCCGTATTTGTAATGCTTTCAAAAATTAGGCCTTTATAAATAAATATTTTAAGTTAGGCCTTCTTTCATAATTATTTTCGAATTGGGTCCCGATGTGTAAACTGAGTCATGTGAGTAATTTAAAAGAATTAACAAAACTCGTCACACAGAATTCGAGTTATAATAAGCCAATACGAAGTTACTAGTCAATTCAACCGTCGAATTGAGTCTCGCACGATTTATTAAGGTTAAAGTCGAATTCAAAAGTTAAGGGTTTCACTTTTATTAATACCTTGCATTTCTAAATTGAACATCAAAACTTATGTTTAGCTTTATTGAAATTCGAAGGTCTTAAATACATTTTAACGTTTACGCTACAAATTTAGCGTCCACGCTAATAATTTAGTGTCTACACGGAAAATTTAGTGTCTGCGCTATAAATTCAGTGCCTGCGCGAAAAATTTAGCGTCTGCGCAAAATTAAATGCACTGCGCTTTCCCTGCCACATTGGGGTGTGCGGCATACTATGTAAATCAAACCTATATGGAGTGTCTTCAATTAAAAGGGCCCATTTTTACATATATTTTATTTTGAGATATTTGAGTTTAATTATTTGTTTTGATTTTCGGACTGATCCGGGATCAATCAAATTTCACGATATTGATTGGTTAAAGACGGCAGGTGACTATCGGGTAAACTCGTGACGTGTTGGCTCTACGCAGCCTCATGTAATTTTTCTTTTTACATTATCTTGATTTTTTATTATGTAATTCAACTTTCATTTATAATTAAAAAAAGTCAATCATGTCAAAATTTATATGAATTTAACGAAAACTCATTTTTCAAAAAAATGTAAAAATGGGCCCTTTTAATTGAAGACACCCCATATGTGGTTATATAATAAAATCTATTAATGAAGATTTTTAAAATATTAAATAGATGCACAGCTCAAACAGTTCGATAGTTTTGGATAAATTTTGCACAGACTGTTATTACTTCTTTGCAAACAAAGTTATAGAGCCATTTCTTTAAAAAGTAAGCTTTTTTTTTTTTTAAGAAAAATATATATATATATATAATTATTGCAAATTTTTAAATTGATGCACAGCTCTAACAGCTTGATAGTTTCAGATAAAATTTGGCACATACCAGCATTACGTCTCTACAAAGAAAGTTATAGAGCCATTTTTCATTTTAATTATGAGAAAATTTTAAAATTATATATATGTTTTTTCTTAATTATCATCTACTTATCTAAAAATCTTCATTAATAAATTTTATTATAGTTTTGATTTACATAGTACGCCGCACACCCCACCGCCACATGTAATTCCCTTATTTTGTATAACTAATTATTTCCAACACAAGAATTACTTATTTTAGGACCACTATCAATTCTAACGCGTGACGACATATAGCTAGCTCATAAACAAATAAAATAAAACTAAAATAATATATACATGAAAAAAATAAAAAAAAACTAAAATAATATATACATAAAAAAAAATAAAAAAAATTCGAAGTCAATATTTAATCCATTACAACAGGGTTTGTGATGTGGGATTTGGGTTTGGATTTGCCTAGTTTGGCCTTATGGATTTTTAAGATAGGCATATAATCTTATTTGTCCAAGTTTGCTCACGATCAAATCCCACATACCATAGATTTTACCAACTTGTATACTAATAACCTTGCTAAATTCTCTATTGATTTTCTGTATTTTTTCAATTTATAGCAAGATTGTCCCAGAATTTTTAGTGCGGTTGTATTTCTTGGATCAAGTTTTAATGAATTTGTCGAATCATTGAAGGATTCTTGATATTTTTCATTTTATAAAAATTTAATCCCCGACAACCTAATATAATTGCATTACTCGGATCAATTTCTAATGATTTAGTCAAATCTGCAAGTGATTCTTCATAACGTTTTAATTTATATAATGTCTGTCCTCGATATCGTAACGCGACAACAATATTTGGTTCTATTGTTTGTAATTTATCTAGATCTTCAAGAGATTCTTTGTAGTGGCCTAACAGATAGTATATTTGTCCCCGAAATATTAACGAATCTAAATCATTATTAATGATATTTAATAATTTATTTAAAGTCTCAAGTGATTTTTGGTAATTTTTTTGTTTAAAATAGGTCAATCCTCTGGGACCTTAGTGCATTTACGTCATCAGGATTAATTTGGAGAGATTCCTGACGGTTATCCGCCTCCACCTCGTAACGAATTTGTACTTGAGTTATTGATTCAATTGTATCGTCTGGAGAAGTTTGGTTTGGATTTCTTAAACTAGGTTCATTTAATGTTTGTATAGTTGGTCCGATAGGGAATAAATTATATGCGCCGTTCCTAGTTAAAATGGGTATAGGTTTTTGATTATCATTCGTAATAAATTCCTCAACTACTGTTTCTTCTGATATTTTATCAAGAGTATCCAGAATTTTATTTGTTGTTGGACGCTTCTGCGGATCATAATCCCAGCATTTTTATAAAGTTTAGCAAAATTATGTGGTGTTCCAAGAATTATATCATGCCGATAGCCTTGTAATATTTGAATACATATGGCAATACTATTAATAGCGCTCTCAAATGAGGCAGTTCCACTTGTAAGCTCCCAAAATATTATACCTAAACTATAAACATCCGATTTTTCGTCACGTTTTTTTCCAGGCTGTTCAAGGCATTGTGGGTCAACGTACGCCGGTAAGCCATGCTGAGTTGCTAATGATGTGACAAGACTATCATTTACTTTTCTTGCCAAACCAAAATCCGCAATTAAAAATTCGTCATTATTTATTAATATATTTTTAGGATGCTAATAAATTATTGCAATCAATTCAAATAATTTATAATAAATTCAAGTCAAATTTTAGAATTTTAATGCTTACTAAATCACAATGAATTATATTATTCTTGTGTAAGAACATCAACCCAAGAGTAATTTGCTTTACAATTTTTATGACTTTCTTTAATGAAATTTCAAAGATGTCCTCATGCCACTTGCTTCGTAAGTATTGCCGTAAGTTTTCTCCATTGGCATACTGCAATACCAACATGAGATTTTCCGTTTTAGGATCTGAGATTATTAAAATATAACCCGAAATATTATTTAAAAAATTAAGAAATATTTATGTAAATATACAATATATATAATTTACAGTACCAATTGTAATTCCATAGAATTGATTAATATTAGGGTGAACTTCAATAACACGCAGTTGCTTAAGCTACAATGTATTATGGCTTATTAGATAGAGAGAACACTGAAAGCGTTTGTTGCTCAATTCTCCATAAATTAGTTCCTCTACAAGTCACATATCCGACATCACATGGGGTTATGATTAGCATTTGATTAGTTACCGGTATATATTTTTAGTAAATGGCACCCTGTGTGATGTCTGATAATGAAATAACTTTCAGGGAATCGTATTGTAACTCGGGAAAACAACTAATAATTACTTCATTAACGAATTCTCTAGTCGCTTCTTTAGTGTTAAGGTTTTTCAATGCAACCTTTGTCCCATCACAGTAAGCCGAACTGATTAATCCAAACCCGCCTTTAGAAATTTAACGCTTAAAACAAATTTTATTTGCACACGATAAAAAATGCATTAAACAATTAGATAAATCATACCTTTTCCAATATCCTTGACATTTTTAAACTGAGAATAATCATAAAAGACTATATTGCCTTCATTCTGTTCCTTTTTTAACCACTCAGGGTATTTGTTTTGCACATTTGGACTAGACATTACCAGTTCCTATTCACTATAATTATTTTGAAAGAAAAGGTCTTGGGTTTATAATTGTACACGGGGTGTGCGCTACACGTATTAATTTTATAAATTTGTAAATCCATGTAATATGTCAATCAAAACGATTTTTACAAACGACTTACTTATAGTTAAGATAAGGGTGAGTTTGGGATTGAGACGAGTTATAGGTTATGCCAAAATTTCGCAAGGAGTTTTTTTTGTTAGAAGCAAAAAGGTGGTTTCATAATCGAAATTTTGAGATATCTTGGTTTCTATATTGCCCGTGTACATACAACTGTACAATAGAATTGCCAAGAACTTGATATCATCACGTTCCACATTTCTGCATTATGTATCGTAGTGCAGGGGTGTGCAATTGTGCACCCAATACTGCAATTAGCTATTAGTATCGGTGGCCTCCGTCTAGATTTTAGTCCGGCAATATACCAAATTAGGGGGTCGTCTAAAGCAGTGTACCCACGTGAAAATTTTGTGTAAACAAACTATTCCAGGATCGCAACAACATTACTAAAAATTACTATGTAATTTTACGCTCACGTGATGATCAACGAAAATAAGCCAATAATGAATTTCGATTTGGTGTAACGTTACGCGATCAGGAAAACTCAAATGTTTGTTTTCCTTGAGCGATTTTACTATAAAACCTCTTCTAACCGTAACCTTAGCGTAGACCCTAACCCCTAACCTGTGGGCGTAATAATTTGTTAGTGATACTGGGGAAGATGTGTAAACCAACCAATCGGAGTGAAGTCAAAAACAAAAAACGGTAACCTAAGCCTGTTTTGGGCCACTAATAAAAATGCAAGGGAAGACAATTTTACCTATAATACCCTGCCTTACTATTTGTTGTTCATGCCTACCTTCATTATAATTTCCCGCGCAATCATATCATGATCGGGAATCTTCCCATGGAAGATTCCCGGTCACAAATAATCACGTGAAAACTTATAATAAAGGTAGGCATGAACAACGTAAGTCAGGGTATTATTCATTTATTTCCTGTGAGGAGTTAAAAATTACAACAGAGAATTCCCGATGATCATATGATGCAGACGGCCCTTCGGGCCATCTGTATCCTATGATCATCGGGAATCTCTGTTGTAATTTTTAAGCTCCCAGGAAATAAATAATACTAATATCTCTAATTTTCGCAAAATCACGTGGATGGATGGTTTTCACCCCAATTTATGAAGCCATGTTCTAGAGGTGTCTATGGGAGCATAGCGAGCTTGCGTTCTAATTGGCAAGATCGTAATGTTACCTTGATAATCTTTACATATTAGAACAGCCCCTAGTCAAATTGTACACCATGAAAATGCATTGTAGAAGTTCTTTACAGAAACCTATAAAATATTTTTACATTATATCTATATATTATATATTACGCAACAATATTACTATATGATCTAAATTATAATAAATAGGGGACTTAAAGGTGAATTTCACCGTATCACGTGATACAATAGCGTGTCACACGAATGATATGTATCCCATTTCATTTAACACAGGAAATACGACAAATTATCATATATGAAAACAATATTTATAGTAAATATTATTAACGCTACGCTTCGGTTGTCGTTCTGCTACGCTCATCAATATAAAAACACCAAAAAATAATACTTTTATAAAAACACCCCAACACTAACTATTAGCGGGTTACTGACATGAAATTGCACATGATAACTAAGGATGTTATTGGTCCCAACTGGTCCCAACTGGTCCTAATTAAATTGTAAATTTTTATCATGATTTTTTTTCTAAGCTATTAATAAAAGTTGTGCAAAATAAGATTCTTAACATATTTGTTTAGTAATAAAAAGTGTTAAAATTTCTTCTAAATTTAGAAATTTTTAAAATATAAAATTTTAGGACCAGTCCTAGGACCAGGTTCTAAATTTGATATTTTAAGAATTTTTAAATTTTGGAGAAACTTTAACACTTTTATTTACTAAGCAAATATGTTAAGAATCTTATTTTGTACAACTTTTATTAATAGCTCATAAGTAAAAAATCATTATAAAAATTTACAATTTAATTAGGACCAGTTGGGACCAGTTGGGACCAATAACATCCCTAATGATAACCGATTTTGTAATAGTCGTTGTTCCAGAACATAATTGTACGTACTTAGTAAGTAAAGCGAGACCAATTTAATTCGGTAGTTTACGTTACATTCCTTTCGCAAAAGAGGGGAGAATAGAACGTATATATAGTAAATTTTAATAAAATTTGTTCTCAATCGGAAATTATCGGGCTGGCATCCTTGCTCGTTCATTTCTCTTCGGAAAGTTTCGGAACCTTCAATTTCTAATCTTAATTCAAAATTATATATGTATTTCTCAAAAATTCCTTTTACTAATAGAGAGGGGGTTCAACTAACCCTAAACAACCCAAGCACGCATAACTTTAACTCTAATCCTAAATTAATACCACCTAATATAATGAAAACGTATAGTAAACGAAACGGACACCATTAACGGAAATCATAATGCTAACAAAAAAAAAAAGCCGGAATGGACAACTTCAATGTCAAAAGAGGCACCAAAATGGGTGACTTCAGCGACGAAATCCACGGAGAGAACAATAAAAAACGTGAAAACAGGAATACAAGTGTTAGTACTAAAAAGTAAACAAAAAAAAAAAGCGCCGAAAAGGACGACTCCAATAGCAAAGAAAAATCACTAGAAAGAACTACTCAGGCGGTGAAAGAATGTTCCTTATGTGAATTATTGTATTATTGAAATACATTAAAATAAGTTGTTTAAGTCTTTAATCAATTTTCAACAGGAACCTGATGACTCAATTATTTACCTTTCTTTTTCTTACTTATTGGTATATAACACACATGACAAAGAATGATACTCTGATACAGTGATAGAAATGGTAATGGAATCTCAGGTCTCGAGATAGGATTGCGCAAAAATATAACAGAACATGTATTAAAAAAGGCAGTGGTAGTATATAAGGATGAGCTTGAAAGTAAGACAATAAGTTCTGTAAGATAGATTAGCAGTAATAACATCTTGATAAGAGACTAGATGAGATGATCGCATATCTAAGAAACATGTGTGTATACAAAGTATTAATAAATTAAAAAAGGTTGAATATTCAAGCATCCGTTTACCATTCTTCCTTTAACATGAACTATTGATTGCTTAGCTGCTCTAATACTATTAGCAAACCAATTTCTAAATATAATAAAACTTAATCTTCACTCTAAACTCACATAAAACGCTATACAAGGATGTTTGCTTCAGTAGTCTTTTCAAGGTTTTACAAGTGCCAGGCACGGACACTATTAAAACATAGTGCCAAGCATAGTCCCAGGTACCATTTTTAATAGTACGTGCCAGGCATTTTCAAAACCTTAGTTCTTTTCCACTTTTAAGCCAAGAATAAAGTATCTGTAGGCATATAAGTGCCTAGCATTTAAGCCAAATACAAAAGCGCATAGTATAAAAGTGTCAGGCATAAGCTGGGCATGAAAATGTCTATAGATACTAAATTGCCTGGCATTTTTAAGCGGACACAAAGCATCTATAGATACAAAAATTAGTGATACGGGTCGATGAAATTGGGCCGGGGTCGATCCTAAAAAAGCTCGGGCCGGTCGACCGGGCCGACCTTTTGCTAGTGTAATTTTTTTTTGATCAAAATCAGTCAACATACCTATATTAAACGTGCAAAAGGCCATCAGGGTTTTTTGTCGAACTCTTGTGATATTAAACGATTTAATTTTTATTCTTTTTGTCCTTGAGAAACTTTCGGCACGTTAGTATTTCATGTTGGTTGATTCCGAACATTTCTGATCCTTATATTATATTTGCTATTTGCCAATTTATCACCTAAATAAGCCAACTTCTTTTACATTATTATAAACGACTAGCCGATTTTTGTTCAATTTCTAGCCTGAAAATGTGCTTAGAAGAAAAATGATTCTAACAGCCCACAAAGGTGCAGGCTGAGGGTCGACCCGCCCATCGACCCGGCCGTTGGGCCGGGGTCGACCCGTATCACTAGTCTGGCTTAAGAGTTGCCTGGCACGGGCATAGGCATGGGCACAGGCGGCCTAAAAATGCCATGCAATTTTGTCAAAAATGCATGGCATTTTTAGGCCGCCTATGCCCGTGCCAGGCAACTCTTAAGCCAGACACAAAAATGGCTAAAGATATCAAAATGCCAGGTATTTTTAAACCGGGCACATATTATCTATAGGCGCAAAAACGCATGGTTTTTTTTAGCCAAGAAAAAAATGCCTGTGCCCGCGCTTATGCCTGTACCTTAAAATTTTTTGTTAGGCACGGGTTGCCATATAATTTTATATAAATATGTGATTAATCTAATAATAATAATAATAAAATAAAAAAATTACAATATTTTAATAATATAAATAGTCATATAAAAATAAGGACTAACCTAATTGTAACGACCCGTTACACACCTTATTTGTAACAACAATATTTATAACTCAAAATTTTACTAGGGTAACCCCTGTCGTACTTCTAACAAAAAATGATCCTCTCGCAATTTTGTATTAATTTTAACTTTACCGTAATATCTTTAATTTTAAATCTAACCCTAATGATCTTATAGGTGTTATGTACAAATAAATTTTTCTAAAAATAATACGTAAAATTTCTCCAATAGTCTTTGTATAACAAAACAAAATTTTCTTTATATTTCAATAGTTTGCTTATAAAACTATTCTTTTGGTTCCAGCAAAAAAGATTCCTTGTTTAATTTTACATCCAATATCTTCTACCATAACCTACTAATATCCAAGGATTTGTTTTTTTAAAAAAAGGGCGAGGAGGTTATTTCTAATATGTTTATAATATATTTATAATATAAAATAAGTCTCTTACAAGAAAGTTAACAGATCTTGCTATACTTATTATTATATGTTAATATATATATTAAAATCTTACGAGACACATGACGGGATGCATGACAACTGACCTTTTTAAAATCCGCTATAACGAATATGCAGGGTGATTGACCTTTTAAATGCAGTTCCTAATTTGGGGTCTGTTAAAGCGGAATGAAATTTAATTGGGGTTAAATTACCTTTTTAATGCAATTAGAAGGAAACTCATACAGTGGGTCCCCAAAATTCTGAGTCAGGATATGTCAGAATCACGGTCAGCTGGATCAGATTTGATCAATTTTGCCCAAAGATCATAAAAAACTTTACTAATAAATCATATCCATTCATTAAGTAAAAAATGCCCAGCTGATAATTTTGCTACAGAACCTGCTAACAACTAGGGCTAAACGCTGACCTAGATCCGATGCATCCAATCTGGAAATTTGGACAGCTCTGTAAAAATCTTAGAAGAATTCAATTTATGAGATTATTGTCTGGAGCGAAGTGGAGAACACAATATTGTAGTCAATATTATAGTATACCTGAAGTTAATTTTTTTATAAATATACTTGCCGCCCAAATTAGTGGCCCAGGATAAAATCCCAAATCCCAAATAGTTAAACCCTATTTGGGATTTTAATATCGCAAGTGCCAAATGCCCAAATAGTATTTACCTTTTATATATATCCCAAATCCCAAAATTATTCCAAATCCCAAAATTATTCCAAATTCCAAATTTATTCCAAATCCTAAAATTATCCAAATCCCAAAATATCTAATTAATAATCTAATAACAATGCATATACAACATATATACAACATATGTACATGTACATAGAATATTAAGTTTCAAAAGTTTCAAAGTTTTACTTTATACTGTTATTCATATAATTTACCAATCTTGTAGTAAAATTGCAAAAAAGAAAAGCTTGTCATATAGTGTTTGGTTTGTTATAGTGTGCTTGTTATAGTGTATAAGTTATAATGTTCATTATAAACAGGTCTATAATTTTCAGAGTTATTTGTAGTTTATTTGTAGTTTATTTAACATCTTGCATAATCTATTTTATATTTTATATTAATTTAAAATTAAGTAATTATTAGATTATTAAAACAGATGCAACTGAATCTATATGGGGGCTCGTCAGTAGAAAGGGGTAGAGAGTTTCTAAGTAAAAGTTTTTTAGACTTTGAACTAAAATATCTCAATAACTACTAAACTAAATTTAATAATTTTTTTTATTTTAATTATATGTAGTTATAAAATTAAAATAAAAAAAATTTATTTAATTTGATATAGTAGTTATTGAATTATTTTAATTTAAAATTTAAAAAAAAGTGGTAAAAACTTTCTACCCCTTTTCTACTGACGAGCCCCCATATCAATATAGTAATTTTTAAAAATAACTAAATTACATTAACATTTATTTGTATTTTGTAATGTATTTGAAAGTTTACTAAATTTCTTGATAGCAAATCTTTTAAACAATATAGTAAACCCTATATTTTATTATATAAGAGGATTATATTTTTTGTATACTATTAGAACTACTAAATATTATTGGGTCAAAACATATTAAGCTTGCAAATTTTGAAATATTTTAACAATTAAATTTGCTAGTATGTTCTGCATTTTAAACTATGTTGGCTTTTAGAATATAAAATACAATATGTAATTTAAAACAAATTTAAGAGTAGGGTGAACATAGATCATTTATTATATGATTTTAGTAGTACAATGAAATTTATATAGAAAATAAAAATGTGCTACAATTAAAACTTTTTACGGCTGTTATTAATTTAGCCAAAAATTTTATAATATATAGTACAAAATACTCTTTTTATAATAGTAAAATTTTAATAAATATAGTATTTGAAAAAATTATACTTCTATATGTTGTAAAGTTTTTCTAAGTTGGCTCAAATTTTCCTTAGTTACACAAAAAATATTAATTCTAATTGGTTAAATCTATGTTGTTTACAATCGTGATTGGTCAATTACCTGATTTCATATGATCACAATGTGATCACTATTAAAAATAATCTACGTTCATCCTACCCTTAATATATACATTTTTTTAATTTACTTTATAGTTATGTTTTACAATTATTCACTAAAAATTGGATAAATTATATAAGAAAAAAAATTTTTTTTAATTAAGTTGTGCCAAAACAAACTTTTCTCTATTAACTTCTTAATTATTTCAAGTTAATTTATAAATTTTTTTTAAGCCTTAATCCAAATTGAATAATATTCTTTCAAAAGTTATAAGTATATGAGAACGTTTTACAAGCACATTTAGTGTTACAAATAGGTAATATAAATTACTATAAATATAAAAGTAAAATTGTTTTGCAGAAGTAGCTGTCTTTTCAATAATTATTTTTGTAATAATTAATATAATAAGAATAAATGTAAAAGTAAAATTGCTATTTGCAATAATATATATTTAAATATCAAATTTATTGTATTTATAAAATTTAAGTTCAATAACAATTAAAATTATTATTATTAGTTATTATATTAAATTTATTTTTAATTTAAAATTAGTATATATTTGAAATTTATATTTAATTTAAAATCTGTATCTAATTTGGGATTTGTACCTAATTTGACTTTGGGTTTTACTAGTGGGATTTGGGATTTGGAATTGGGATTTATAGAATTTGGGCAGCAAGTATATTTATAACTAAACTAAATTCTAACTTATTTATTCATACTGTAAATATATTTTATTTGGCTTAGGGTTAATAGGTAATAATTAATTTTATAGAGAATAACTTTTTAGAACATACAAGATAGTGTTATAGAGTGAATCATATATTTAATATGTTAATACAAAAATATACAAATTTATGTTATAAGGTATCTCACCAAAGACATAATGTTGGTGATTTGGTATTAGTTTATTTATTAAAAGATTTTATCAAGAAAATTTATTAAGGGTAGGGTGAACATAGATTATTTTTAATAATCATATGAAATCAGGTGATCAACCAATCAGGATTGTAAACAATATAGATTCAACCAATTAGAATTAATAATTTTGTGTGATCTAAGAAAATTTGGGTCATTTAAGTTTTTTTATCAATATATAAAGATAGATTTTTTCAAATGATTTTACTATAACAAATAAGAAGCTTCAAATTATATGCCATAGAATTTTGGAGAATATTGGTTATAATTCTAAAAAGTTTTATTAGAAGCATGTGTTTGCTTTCTATATAAAATTTTGCTGTACCAGATAAATCATATAAAAATTGATCTATGTTTACCCTACCCTTAAGAGTAAATTTATTCATTGCCTTATGCAATGCACCTTATATGTTGCTCTTCCAATCAAATTTCAAGATTAGATATAATATTACATGATCAAACAAATATTTGTT
This sequence comes from Gigaspora rosea, assembly GCA_003550325.1. NCBI lineage: Eukaryota > Fungi > Glomeromycota > Glomeromycetes > Diversisporales > Gigasporaceae > Gigaspora > Gigaspora rosea. The sequence continues at coordinate 85,801 of QKWP01000299.1, read as the reverse complement.
TTATCAAAAATTGTCTATAGCTTAAAATTGAGTATATGAAACTACTCTTAGAATTATAACAAAAAAAATTCTTTGCAAAATTTTAATAAAATTTTTTTTGTCTATACACACAATCTGTTAGTCATAGGACATGTTTATGCTGTGTAATAAATTATAATAAAATTAAAATAAAAATATATAAATTTACTATAAACTTTAAACTTCACATTATTTTCAACTTACATATTAACTTTTTTCAAATTCTGGGGTTAAAATAGTAGATTAAGGTTATTAAAAAACTTTTTTAAAATTTTGCAAAAATTACCAATTTTGCCAGTAAAATTTTATGAAAAAAAAAGAAAGATTTGCTAATTTTGAAAATACTATTATATGCAAAATTTTATGCTGAACAACTTTACTTAGGTGATGGAAGTAGGTTACCTTGTAAAATTTTAAAAAAGTGTTCTAAGTAACCTTAATCTACTATTTTTGATATGCTTAATCCCAGAATTTGAAAAAAAAAGTTAACATGTAAGTTGAATATAATGTGAGGCTTAAAGTTTATAGTAAATTTATATGTTTTTATTATAATTTTTATTATAAACTACACTCATATATCAACAGGTGTAACATGTCCTATGACTGCTATACCACACCCTAACCCTAAAAGTTATTTTAATTGTTTGATTTTACATTACACATGATTTTATGATCTGTGGCAGGTGCGATAAAATCGCACATGTGATGTATAAATTATTTCTTTATTAAATATTATTATTATTAATAATTAAAGGCTGGAACCCCGTAGGATGTCTTTTTACAACAGTGAAATACCAGTGCTTTTATAACTTCTACTATCTTAAAGAATTCAATGGGCTTAGGGATAATTACATATTGCATCCTTAAAGAAAACTAATCCTAACGTAGGGGCTTACATAGCTTTGCTTCGCTTATTGTAATATTTCATATTACAGCCACTTGTCTTTTCCTACGCGCACTTGTTCTTTGGATGTTTGAGTTGTTTGAGTTTTGCAGTTGTTTGTTTATCTTATTCGGCCAACAAACCTTACCCGAAACAAACATTTAGCATCAGATGGGGTGACGTTTACTTCTTTAATCACGAGTTTACTGTGCCCGAGTTTGTAAATCCATCTTTTGCCCGTGACAATAGTTTGTGCACCGTCAGCATAAGCGACGGGTACATACTAGTATCTTTTTAAAAAATCAAAATCTCTGTAAAGTTGTGACTAAAAAAAAAAAAACTTAAAGTATATGTCTCATTGTGTATACAGTGTGTATACTATTAAATTAATTCGATAATCCATGAATTCAGAAGTTAGATGAGAGGTATGTTTAAACGTTTGAGTTTATCCTATAGGCACAACAAATCAATTAAACTCAGTAATTTATGCTCTCTTTTAATCACAACTAATAAAAAAATCTGGCTAAATATAGGTTAATAATATGAAGTTGTGAGCCATAAGGATTAAAGATTTCGTGAAGTGAGTTAAAGGAGTAGTGGTACTGTAAGCTTTATAACGGTTATTAAATTGGAGCTTCAGCCCTACTCTTAAATGGTCATCCAAATTATATCTGTTTTCATAAATTCTGGGACAACTGATAAAAATTATTTCGGCCGAATTCGAGTAGTTTTTGAATTCGGTATTATCGGAATTGGATTTTCGGCACAGTAATACGGCTGATCAATTTTTACCAGTTATCCCAGAATTTATGAAAACAGCTGTAATTTTCATGCATCCGATTTAAATTCGTATAATGATTCGGATTGAGTAAATTCGGATTCAATCCGTAAATAAGTGACTAAATAATCAAATTTCAGTACTTCGATCCCAATTTTTAAACGCTATTCGGATTTTTTCGACACATTCGGTTGAAAATTCGAATTATAGCTGTTCTCATAAATTCTGGGACAACTGGCAATAATTGGCTGATGATTATTCGGCGAATTCAATAAGGTTTTAACTCGGTGTTATCGGCATTATCGTAATGCCGAAAATCCAATGCCGATAACACGAATCAAAAATATTGAATTCGGCTGAATAACCATCAGTCAATTTTTATAAGTTGTCCCAGAATTTGGGAACAGCTGTAAGTCAAATCTAGATTCAATTAGTAAATTCGGATTAGAACAAAAAAAATCATATATGCACATATATACCTTCGTTCGTATATACCAAATCCGCTTATACACTTTTTTACATTGAAAATTTGGCATAACAGTAACTTTGTTAACTTTAATTGTAACCTCCTTAGAACATGAATTTTTGTTTCGAATAATTTTTAGGCTATGTAACTTATTTAACCCCTAATCCCGAATCGATTTCATATTAAGGGTTGAATTATCGAATTGCATATTCTTTGATTATATGAGCGAAAATAGTAAAGCAAGTAGTTGCGCCAATTTCAAGTAAATATCCAGTAATTAATTCTCTTTATGTACTATTCATAAAATATTGTCCATGGCATCTAAAATAACCTTAAATAATTCGGTTAATAAATAATATCAATACTGTTGGGCAACTAATTAACATATAAAATGTGTAAATTAAATAATTATAATAAACATTTTTATTCTCTATAAATAAGACAAAAGTTTGCAATAAAATTTCATTAATCGTACTATAATAATAATTCCCGTGATCTTGATATAATGATCGGGGGATTATAAATAATTAAAATATATTGAAAAATTTTTAATTTAAATGAAAACTCAAACATTTTTAATTTCTGTTTTATAAATTCATAAAACTAACTTACTTTCAGCTAATAATTAAACATGTAGATATTAAAATATTCTATACACTTAATTATGGATTAAAAGTAGGTTTAAAAGACTGTTGTTTATAACAAAAGCCTGTGGTGTTCGTTACGTTATTGACTCATCCCATACTTAGATATGCACTAATAGATAAAAAAATATTTCGTATGTAGGTTTATTCTGCCAAAGCGATGAAAAAAATGCGGAACTAATCGATATAAATTTCGTATGTAGGTTATACTGCTAAAACGGCGAAAAAAATGTGTATAACGATTTTTATAGTCAGGTAATATTATTGATCATGTAATATAATTATGTAGAATTTTACTTTCTTATTCGCTTCAACACCCGGAACTTTTACGTAATGGTCTAAATTGACGTCGGATATGTATACAGTCGGTCAAGTAATTGACATCTGTGGCTTAACCTGTCGGACATGCCATTTAATTGCTAATTAGCTTATATATTTAAATTTTGGTACTGTATGTAGCGTTCTATGCAGTTTAATAAACAATTAATTGCAATTATTTCGTCATTAATTGGATTTCAATTAATTTTAATTGTATGTATGACAAAAATTAATTTTAATTGATTTTTCGAGACCTGAATGTGGACTTGAACTTATACCAAATTTGTTGAATTGTAAAGGTCTTATATATATTTTTAAAATTTTACAATGTATTCGCGATAATTAAAACGTTTTCACGATAATTACAATGTGTCCGCAATAAATTTCGCGTATTTGTGGATGGCGCGATGTTTGACGGTTTTCTGCAATCGCGTATTCGCGATACATCTGATTTTTATGCAGCCACTAAGCAACTATTTAGTATAACTGATTAAATCACATCATATGTAATTATGATTTTATAAGAAAATTCTCAATATAAGCACAACTCTTTTATAAGCACAATTTAAAAAAAAACTTATTATGTGCCCAATTGTGTGATTATATGGATAAAATAATTATATTTAGAATAAAATATTATCAATTCTAACTATATATTTAATAAAATTTTCTTCATTACTATTGTTACTTCCATCTATTTTCCTGAAGTCCAAATAAATTTAATGTTTTCATCCTCAATTGTAACTTCAGATTCTGTTTCTGTCTGACCTTCAGCATGCACATATATTGGATTCGATTTCCATTCTTTAGATTTTTCAACCCATTTTTTAGTAATTGATTCTTCATTATAAAAACATATATACCTCATTCTTAATTTATCTTTAAGCTTAGAATCAAATTCACTGCGTCTTGTAGTAAAAATAGAATCTTCAAGAAATGCATAATAAGAAATCAAACCTCTTTGAAAATTGAGTACTGCACGTTTTCCATCTTCATCAGCATTATCAAAAGCAGCACTTTTAATGAATGAGTTTGATGGTTTAGATGTTATTATTACATTTCGATCAGAAATCACAAATTCATACATAAAATCTACCTGTAAATCACTTTTATACATACCTCATAAATGAAATGATCACATTTTGTAATATGATTACAAAAGCAATATTACCAATCACGCTAATTATAATTAGAGGCCAAAAATCCCAATTATCTAGTGGAATTGAATCCCAATTATATGCTGCAACTATGGCACTAAAAATATTTGAGAATGAGTTATCCGTTTCTTTTTCAGTCACATTATAGTTTACACCACTTTCATTAGAAAATTCATATGTATCTGAAGATTGACTTAATCCAATATATTGTGGATAACCAAGGAGTATAAATCTATATATACGTATTTATATATAGGTTAGCAAAATTTTGAACTTTGATAATATCAATAATTATCTATGTAAGTCATAAACTTACAATGCATGCCCCTAAGAAATGGTATACAGTAATAAATTAAATATTACATATGTATAATAAGTATAATTCATAATATGATTATTTAATAATAATTAAACTAAAAATTACCATTCCAATTACGGTTAAAGCAAAAAATAATAAAAATGATTTTAGATAATCAATAATATTGTGAAGTATATTCAGGTAATGTGCAAATCCTAAGTAATATATAAAGTTGCATGTTATATAAACTTATACTAAGTATGATTAGAATGTAATTTACAGTACCTGTAAAAAAACGTAATTGTACAATCTAAATAACATTTGATCAAAATAAATGAAATGAGAATAAAAAAAATGGTTTATAAAATGTAAAAGAAATAAAAGCACATACTTACAAGCTGGTACCAAATTCCTAAAGTACTTATGAAAACAATAAATACAAAAGTCAGGCTGCTTTCAGCATTTTCAAATCCATTTTCAAAAGTATAATAATTAATCAAAATATAAAGAGATATAGAAAGTGGTAAAAAAAGAGTAAAAAGATCCGAATAATTAAAAGGATCAGTAAAATAATCCCATCCTTTATAAATTAATTGGTTAAATTCAACCACAGTTTGATAATAAGTTAAATAAAAAAATAATACTAAGGTTATAACCATTAGAACATGTTGAAATTCGCCAACAACTTGAATGTGTGCAATATACATCCAAGAAATAATCGAATAAGTTAAAAAATAATAAATATATATACAATTTTTTGTGAAAATGAGATTTGCACAAATACCACATCACATTCATGGTGGCCTCCATGGATGGATTATAATAGAATGGATCGTTACTTTCAATTTTTTCTATAAGCTTAAGAAAAGGACTATAGTAACCTTCTTGATGTGCATATTTTCCTGGATAAAATTTGGACTTTAAAAACTTTAAAAAATTCGTGAATTTATCTTCTTTTTTTACGTCCAATGATGACTTCTTATTTATTTTAGTTGTTGTGAAATCAATTAAGGGCACCATCAGAATATTAGGAATAATATATTGACTATATTTAAAAGTAAATTGAATTAACAATAATAAAAAAAATAAATTATAACATTTAATGTACTTTACCTAAGCATTTTTGCTTCTAAAACAGAGTTTTGCGGAATCAATTGTGTTACAGGTATAAAGACTTTCAATGAATTTTCCATACTTGGTGGAATTTCAAGAAATTCAAAAGAAGATATATCCAATTCTTTTTGACAAAAGCAAGATTTATAAAATAATATTTGAGCGTATGACTTATAAACCTCTGCATCAAAAAAAGATAAAAGATTTTAGATCATTAATATTTCGACTAAATAAGATAAGATAAATGTAAACTTTATAACTGACCACTATTTTTATTATTTTCACTATACAATCTCGGTATAATATCAGTAACGGTAATCATCCATCCAATTTCTTTGGTAGCCTTATTAGAATAATATTCTAAAAGAAATCCTAGAAATATAGGATCATCGACTATTGAAAAGAATGATATTATTATTAACATCTAACATGTAAAATATATTTACAATTAGTTATTAATGAAATTTAAATTAACCTGATAATGCCACGGAAAGTGCATGTTCATTTTCTTTACCTTCCCACGAAGAACATTTTGGCATATGAAGTGATTTCTCATGTAATAAACTATCCAAATCTGATGGTTTTTTGATTTTCATTTCAGATACTATGCAATCAAGAGTTTTAAGGATGTGATTTTCGGAATCATCGACCAAAGTTTCTTCTTTTTTTTCGTCGAATAAGATGTATTTTATAAGTGTATGTTCATTCGCCTTAATAAGAATGCTCACTAAATTAAAACGAAAATCTAATAGTCGCCAAACAATCGGGTATAATTGAATAAATCTCACAATGATATTTCGTGTTTGTTTAACTATCTCATTGATTTTGGCAAACGGCACGGCATATCCATAATTAGGCATTTGACTCCATTTATTTAAATATATAAGCGCATTACAAGCTTCTTTTGCGGCTTTTATTACATTATCATATATATCATCTCCCATTTCAATTTCAAAAATTGAATTAGAATCTTTACGGTTAATTTGAATCGAAAGTTTGAATTTTCTGATGGCATACTCGATTTTTTTTGACCTCAATCTCATCATTCTCATCACAAAAAACACTAATGAATTCAAGAGTTCTTTTTTCAACATGATCGCGCCAAATTTGAATCGTACATTTTCCAATAAGAAGTAGAATTTCTTTTTTTTCATCAAGATAAACTGAATATTGTGGGCCTGTATCATGTCCAGTTCGTCCTAACCATGGCTCAATAACGTGATAATATTCGTTTAATTCTGAAGTTTTATTAAATTCCCAGATAAAATATTCATCACATTTGTCTTGGGATTTTTTCACAAAGATTTCTTCAAGTGATAAATTTTTCAAATTTGATTTGTCAAATTTCCTCTTCAAACTTTCCAAATATTTATCTGAAATTAAATCATCATAAATTACAAGTCCATTATTCTTCACAGTAACAATAAAAGAATTTGATTTCGTCAATTTCTCAGTATGAGTATCTTCAACCTGAAGATTAAATTCAAATTCAGATCGATTTTCAAGTTTAATTGATTTTTGTACTGAACCAAAAATATCCCAAATAGACCATTCATTTGTATTAATCCGATATATAAATAATCTCTCGTCATCTCTAAAAAAATGCAAGAAATAATAATCAATCATAAGACGTTTCGTCAGTTTCATCTATTTTTATAGACGCTACCTCAAGACCACATTCGATTGAGTATAATTTGACCCGCCTTGTAGATTTAAATTTATATGCTAAAAATTTGTTATTTTTTGATATTTCAAAAAAACCAGGTCGATAAGTTAGACCAGAACCACTTGAATTCTGTCTCTGAAAGGTATTTACTAATTGATTTGGTTTTAAATCGTAAAGATCCATATATTGAGAACCCTCTAACATAGTATCGGCTAGAAAATAATTCTTATTTAAGCATGCCTTAATATATTCCATATTTAAATATCTAATTTTTTCAGGTCCCAAATGTAAATGATTCACATGTTTATTATAATAATCATTATAATAATTCATAGCAATATTTGTTCTTTTCGGATATCTTAACTTTTGAATTTTGAAAGTAGGTTTATGATTCAAGTGTTTAAAATGAAATTTATAAATTCCAGAAACATTTAAAATAATAAGAAGGCATCCATTCACATTTTGAATATCATCATTTTTGAAAAATAATTTAATTATTCCACTATATTCATTAAATTGTGATATTATTTTATTATTAATTGAATAATCTCTAATAGCGAAAACGATGGTAAATCCAGAAAGTTTTTTGTTAGGGTTCTCAATCTTAAGTGCCATATCATCATGACTTATACAAGATATTGCCAGTAATCTAAAGTTTGTTATACTGGATGATTTATCTGATACAGCAACGGACCAACTCAACTTGTTTTTAGATTTAATAAACTCTAATTGCTTTTTTGTAAATTCTAATGTTTGAGATGTGTGAATGCTGGAAAGTTTACTGTACGATAAACTATTGCTATTTTTTAGATCCAAGTAGTCATTTTTATTTGGTTGTTCGACATTATACATGCGAAATTTGAATACTGATTCGTTTTCTAGTAAAACTGTAAATCGAATAAGACAATTATAAATTTATTTGTGTTTAAATTATATATTATATTAATCATATAAATAACGTAGTGTACTACTTTTTCTTGGTAAACCCCATTCTCCATAAATAAATACTATAACACTGGACGTACTACGTAATTAATTACCAAGAATTTCATAAAATCTGATACTAGAGTAGTACACTACGGTAAAATAGTTGTCTAGTAAAAAAAAGTTTACCAAATTCGACTACGAAATCACCTTCTGGACTAATATCCAGATATTGCTCTTTTATTTTTATTTCTTCTTCGATGTTGAGAATAGCTTGATCTGACATTGCGCGATAGTTTCTTGTTGTTTAATGATATGTAAAAGAAATGGAATTGTTGCTGTATTTAAATGTTTATGTGGCTTAAAAAATTTTAAAGCCGTTTTCTTAATCTCAAAAACATCGTCCAAATATTTATAGAGACCTATTTTAAGAAACCTTGCTGATTTTATTTTCATTTAAATTATCATTAAGGCTAATAAATAATGTCACGGATGATGTTGACGTTGATTTTTGGGTCTAAATTTGGAAGTACAGTACAAACCTCATCTATGTATACTCTTTTATTAACGCAACTAATCCTAAAATCTAATTTAAACTATGAGTGAAAAAAAAACTGAAAAATTGCATCGTAAAAATTTTTAAAAAATTGTATATTAAAGTAGACTCAATATCGGCATTAGCCGTGACAAATAATGGCACAGGTCAATAAAATTCAGATTACATAATACTGTATACATTGACATGAGTCATAATGAAAGCTGACTGATAACGAAACCGATGACGATTGATGAAGCATATGAATATTTCAAAGTACTGAAGTAAACAAGTGTATATAGTGTTAAGTTTTTCTGATTTATTAAGGTTTCAATCGTTAAAGGTTTCGAACAATCGTTTACTTAATTGATTCACTCGTTATAAACATTGCATAATATTCTTCTTATTTTTGGATCGATTACATAAAGCGGTTGTGGCTAGTTATGGGACTTTCAATAATTTATAAACAAGATTATTAGTTGCAGCTCACACGTAACAATAAATATATTTCTGTCCATGCATTGTAGAATAAAAGTTCATTATCAATATAAAAAATTAGCATGCTTTGATTTGGCGAGATTTTGGAAGGTAATTTTGAAAAACATTTAGTTTTCAGAATCCAGAGGTCGTTAAAAAGAAGTTTTTAAAAGAGAGTTAACTATGTTTTAATATTCCTGGCCAAATAATGAATCGTTACCGATTTCATCAATCGTCTGGATTTTCGTTAATCGTCAAGATTTCGTCAGGATCAAAACTAGCGGCCGTTTGTGCTAACTAAAAGGCATTGATTGGTACCGAGTGACACGGTTCCTTGTGACCTAACTGCTTTTTCTTAACATATATTTGTCAAATTCAGTTCCCGTTCCCTTCCTTCTATGTATTTAACAACTTTCATTATTTGTTTATTTGAAATTTGAAATTAAGACTTGTGGCAAGTTGTTCATTGAGATTTCACATGGACCTGTGATTGCGCCTCAAGCTCTAATTAGAAATTATAGATATGTGAGATCAAGTTAGATCTCTGTATGCATCGGGATGGTTTGTGTGTAAAGATGACAATGGATTTAGTTCCCATAGTTACAATAGTAAAAACTTTTATATTCTTAAACAAAAAAACAATAACAAAATGGCAGTTAACACAAATAATTATAAACGGGTGAGGCTTTGTATCTAATTATTCAGGGATAGGACTCTTCGACCAACATTGCCTACTTCCTATATGTTAAGTAGACTTCAGAACGAATCTGGGCTTTATTGAGGTTAATTGAAGGTTAATTTTATACATGAAAATAGTTGAAGTAATTCCACCTATTACATATACATAATTCTCTCAAACGTCACTTCAGATTACATAATTACATTTTTCGCAATGCTCTATAATTACACCGGGTATACTACCAGTTTTATTCCCTGTATATTTCGTACAATACTGGGTATCTTACCAGTTTTTATTACTTGTATTTTTTGTACAAGACCAGGTATTAAAAAAAATTTTTTTTTGATATTTCAAGTTCTTTCGATGTTATATATTGCAATGTTTACATTAAATGGCATTTATTATTTTTTATTATAAAATAATGATGTCATTTGAACAGTTATGTATGCCCGGGGGTATAAACAAAAAAAACCGAAATAAAGTGTAAGAGACTCCATCTGTATTTATTTTTTCCCTTTTTCGTATATGTTTTTGCTTATTTCTTAAATTGTTTATTAATAAACTTTGGGCTTAGTTGGATTTAAGGCTCAAAACTTGGTCGGATAATGTGCATAAATGGGGTTGCAGGTGATTTTGTGATATAGCCACGCACACAAGATTAAAACAAAAAATGGCAGGTCGTGTTTAGTTTATAGCGATACCTTTCCAAAGTGAGAATTATGTGTAATATAGGACAGAATTTCTCCACTTACTATAATGTTTAAGTTTAATTCGCTCTCAATAAACGAAGTCACCCAGTTTGCATTATTTATATTAATTCTTCTGTAGTTATTGATTGTTTAAAAGAATTAAGCTTTTAAATTCTATAGACTAGATTAATGGTCTGAGTTTAGCAGATATTTTTTAAATTTATATATATGTGTGTATATATACTAAATAGAAAAATATGTGATTTTTTGGTCAAATTTAATGATTTTATTATAATTGGAATCAGAAAAACTATCTTTACAAACTTTAATTTAAAATATAAAGCTATTATCTTAATAAAAACTTTAATAATTATAAATTAGTTTATAATTTAAAAATTAATTAGATTTTTTAATAAAAATTTTTAGTTTAAAAATTTAGGTTTATTATAAATTATTTTATAAAATTGTTAATAACTCGTGATTTTACTAGGGTAACCCCTGTTGTGTTACTAACAAAAAATGCTCCTCTTGCGATTTTGTAGTAATCTTGACTTTAACCCTAACCCTAATCCTAACCAATTATTCTTGTTCTATATGTTTGTAAGATTTAATTTTAAGTTAATTAATTAAACCAAAAAGGATTTTTAGTCCAAAGTTTATAGTAAATTCATATATTTTATTATAATTTTTATTATAAACTTATTTCAAGCCTATTTTAAGGGAACATGTTCTATAACTATTATCATATAAAATTATACAATTATGTTATTTGTTTACTAGCACTAACAAAATTGGCCTAATATATATTATTACCTAACCTAATACTAACTCTAACTTTGACCAAATTATTAATAATATAAAGTGATAATCATGAAGATATTACTGGATTTAGTGATGTACATGAACAGTTGTGGACATAAGTTTGAACAGTTTTGGACATTTTTAAACAAAAAAATAAATTAAAATTACTTAAAATTTTATTATAATAACATAATTTAAAATTAAATAAAAAAGATTTATTACTAAATTTTACATATAATTGTATATTTTTTAATAAATATATACTTTATAATAAGATATATGGACACTATGGACATGGACAAGCAAAAAAAAGGTATGGACATAGTAAACATAACATTACTGACTGGGTTTATGATTTTAAATCTACCCAATAGTAATAACCAAATTTTTTAAACTTTGTGTGAAAGTATTTTGACAACCACCAAGTCAAATTCAATAAACTTTTTTTGTTTGGAATTTAAAAAAAAAATTTGTTAAATTTAACTTAGTGGTTGTCAAAATATTTTTATTTAAAGTTTTAAAAAAACTTAAAATATCAATCAAAATAGAAGTATAACCAAATTTTTCTGAACTTTGAGCAAAGTTATCTTTGACAACTACCAAGTCAAATTCAATAAATAAAATTCAAAAAAAAACTTTATCAAATTTGACATAGTAGTTGTCAAAATATCTTTGCTCAAAGTTTTAAAAAATTTAAAACATTTATCAAAATAGAAGTAATAAGAGAAGTAACAAAAATTAGATAATTTTTTAGAGGGGAAAAGGGTAAAAAAGGTGAAATTATATATAAGTAGTAAAGAAATAAAAAATAAAAAACCTATTTCTCAGAAGTGTTAGTGTTTTTGCAAATTGCCGGAGAAATTTTGTAAAGTGCTAGAAAAGTCGCTAAGTATAAAAAATGTCAGGAATAAATAAAATAAAATAAAAATTAAAAAAATAAGTAAAAAAAAACAAACAAAAAAACAAAAAATGTAAGCAAACTAATAAAAAAAAATAAAGCCCAAATCTTTATTTCTCTGAAATAAGAGTTCTTGTTCTTGCAAATTCAGAAATTGTGAAAGCTGAGTTAATAATCTTGCAAAATGCCAAAAAAGTTGCAAAGTACTAAAAAAGCTGGGTGGTTTTTCTTGCAAAGTGCTAGGAAGTGAGGGTTCTGTTTTCACAAAGTATCAAAATAAAATAAATTAATAAAAATAAACCAAAAAAAAACAAACCCAAAAAACATGAAACGAAAAAATAAAAAAGCAAAACCTTGCAAGAACTTGCAAAAACTTGCAAAAACTTGTACCCATTTCTCAAAGAAATTTCTGGCAATTTAGAAATTGCTGGGGAAATCAGTTGTGTGTTCTTGCAAAGTTTTAGAAGTCTGAGTAAGCATGCGCAAAGTGCCAAAAAGTTGTTGGTTTTCTTGCAAAGGGCCAGTATTCTTATAAAATACGAAAAAAATTAAAAATAAATAAATAAAAAGAAAAACAAAACAAAAGCAAAAAAAAAGCAAAACAAAAAAAAACAAAAATAAAAAAAACAAACTGAATAAAATACAATGTGAATAGAAGATCTAATTTAATAAATAAAAGATCTAATCTGATCCTGTAATACAGATTTGCAGATTAATTTTGATATATTCGAAATATTTCAAAAATATAGTCCAATGCGTTCTTAGTATAACCCAGATTACATATCTACTGATCTAGCTAGTCTGCTTGAAAAATATTTTGAATTCACTTTCAAAAACATTTTCGAAATATTTCGAAATCTGAAATATTTCGAAATACATTGCAAAATATTTCAAAATATACTGCATATGCAAAATCTTTTAAAAGATTTTGCAGGTTCACAAGATTTTTCAAAAGATTGCACTACTATAAATTTGCTGATGTAATTTTTTTTGTTTTATCCCTCAAAGAACTTTTTTTTTTCAGATTGATTTTGCTTAATTTTAGCAAGTGTTTTACAATCATTAATTAGTTTTTTTTTTATTATTGCTTAAATTTATTTTTTTTTCTTCTTTAATTCCTTGTTTCATTATACTTATCTCATTTCTCCTATTAATTTTTCTTTTGATTTTTGTAATTAATATCTATATCATATTTTTAGAACAGAAAAATAAATTATGAGGGTATAGTTATTATAGTGATAACAAATATTCTTTTTATTCAGAAAGTGGTGGGCCATATGAAGAGTCATATACTACTAGTAATATAATTGGATACTATTTTAAATTTAATATTTTATACTAAATATAGAATTAACTTAGATAACCAAATATTTTAAATTAAATTATATTTTTTAAATTAAATAGACAGAAATTTAATAATTAAAATATTTTAAGAAATTGCATGCTATCTATATAGCAATTTCAAAATTATTTTATATTCTTGTATTAGGTTTAGATCACAAGATAGATTAGTAAAAGTGAACTTCAGCATCAAAAATTTTAAATATTCTAGTAAATTTACTCAAAGAGTTGAATGCTTTTTGGCTTATTTAAAATTTAACTTTGTCTATATATTTAATTAATAGCAATGAAGATATTAATAAAAGAGTAAATCTATGGACCATCCCCATAGGTTTTGTTAAATACCATTCCTCTAAAATAAAAAATTTTATAAGTTTGAGCGAAGATATCTTGACAATCATCTAACAAAATTCAATGAACTTTTTTTTATTTGAATTCTATGCATTCATAGAATTCAAATAAAAAAAAAGTTCATTGAATTTAGTCAGATAGTTATCAAGATATCTTTGCTCAAAGTTAAAGAAAAATCAAAACATCTATCAAAATAAAAGCTGCACCAAGATTTTTTTAAAACTTCGAGCAAAGATATCTTAACAACTATCTGACCAAATTCGATAAATTTTTTTTATTTTAATTCTATTAAGGCATAGAATTCAAATAAAAAAAAGTTTATCGAATTTGGTCAGATAGTTATCAAGATATCTTTGCTCAAAGTTTTAAAAAAATCTTGTATAGCTTTTATTTTGATTTTTCTTTAACTTTGAGCGAAGATATCTTGTCAACCATCTAACTAAATTCAATAAACATTTTTTTTATTTGAATTTTATGAATTCATAGAATTCAAATAAAAAAAATTTCATTGAATTTAGTCAGATGGTTGTCAAGATATCTTCGATCAAAATTTTAAAATTTTTTATTTTAATTGGGAGGATGGCACTTAACAAGATCTATGTAGATGGTCCATAGATTTGCTCAACTTTGAGCAAAGATATCTTGACGACTAAATGACAAAATTCGAGAATTTTTTTTATTTTAATTCTATAAAGGCATACAATTCAAATAAAAAAAAGTTCATCGAATTTGGTCAGATGGTTGTCAAGATATCTTTGCTCAAAGTTTTAAAAAAATCTTGGCACAGCTTTTATTTTAATAGACGTTTTGATTTTTCTCTAATTTTGAGTGAAGATATCTTGACAACCATCTGACAAAATTCAATGACCTTTTTTTATTTTAATTCTATGAATTCATAGAATTAAAATAAAAAAAAACGATCATTGAATTTTGTCAGATAGTTGCCAAGATATCTTCACTCGAAATTAGAGAAAAATCAAAACGTATATCAAAATAAAAGCTGTGCCAAGTTTTTTTAAAACTTTGAGCAAAGATATCTTGACAATCATCTAACCAAATTTGATGAACTTTTTTTTATTTGAATTCTATGCCTTTATAGAATTAAAATAAAAAAAATTATCGAATTTTGTCATTTGGTCGTCAAGATAATTTTGCTCAAAGTTGAGCAAATCTATGGACCATCCACATAGGTCTTTTTAAATGCAATCACAATAAAAAATTTTAAAATTTTGATCGAAGATAACTTGACAACCATCTGACTAAATTCAATGAACTATTTTTTATTTGAATTTTATGAATTCATAAAATTCAAATAAAAAAATGTTCATTGAATTTAGTTAGATAGTTATCAAAATATCTTCGCACAAAGTTAGAGAAAAATTAAAATGTCTATTAAAATAAAAGCTGCACCAAAATTTTTTAAAACTTTGAACAAAGATATCTTGACAACCATCTGACCAAATTCGATGAACTTTTTTTTATTTGAATTCTATGCCTTTATAGAATTAAAATAAAAAAAATTCATCGAATTTGGTCAGATGGTTATCAAGATATCTTTGCTCAAAGTTTTAATAAAATCTTGGCACAGCTTTTGTTTTGATAGACGTTTTGATTTTTCTCTAACTTTGAGCGAAAATATCTTGACAACCATCTAACTAAATTCAATGAACTTTTTTTTATTTGAATTTTATGAATTCATAGAATTCAAATAAAAAAATTGAATTTAGTTAGATGGTTGTCAAGATATCTTCGTTCAAAGTTAAAGAAAAATCAAAATGTCTATCAAAATATAAGCTGCGCCAAGATTTTTTTTAAACTTTGAGCAAAGATATCTTGACAACCATCTGACTGAATTCGATAATTTTTTTTTATTTGAATTCTATGCCTTTATAGAATTAAAATAAAAAAATTATCAAATTTGGTCAGATGGTTATCAAGATATTTTTGCTCAAAGTTTTAAAAAAATTTTTCCGCAGCTTTTATTTTGATAGACGTTTTAATTTTTCTCTAACTTTTGAGCGAAGATATCTTGACAACTATCTGACTAAATTCGATGAACTTTTTTTATTTGAATTCTATAAATGCATAGAATTAAATAAAAAAACTTCATTGAATTTAGTTAGATAGTTGTCAAGATATCTTCGCTCAAACTTTTAAAATTTTTTATTTTAGGGGGATGGTATTTAACAAAACCTATGGGGATGGTCCATAGATTTACTCTTAATAAAAAAATCAAAAAATATATTAATATTAGAATATCAAAAAAAATGTTTATTTTATTCTAGATGAATATGTAAAGTTTAATAATAATTTAGCAAAATTTTAAAAAATGAACTAAATAATACAAATAAATTAAACTACTAAAGCAAATTATATTTTATTATAGACAAATATAATGAAGTATTTGAAGATTTAACTAGATTGCTAGAAGTTAAACTAGATGCTTTAAGATATAAAGATAATATAATGAAAAGGTATCTATAAACTATTGTAGTTAAAGAGGTTGTAAATAAGATATGCTTTGTAAAGTTTAGTATTGAAGTAGTTTAAAAACTTAATTTTCAAGTTTAACTTAATTTTGCCAAGCATAACTCATTAATTAGAATAGCAAGATTTTTTAAAAATTTTTAAATAAATAAATAAAAATTTTTCTCATATTTGAACTTAGTTAAATTAATACTATTGAAGCTTGCTTTTTATTTATTATAATTTAAATAAATATTATATTTTGAATCATTTATTTTTTTACTACTTTGTTTTGTACAATATTATAGTATTAAAAAAATATAAATTAAACAATTATAAAAAATTATAACAAAGGTTTTATAAAATAATTATTGTTACAGCTAATGCTAAAATTTGCTGATACTGAAATTTTAGTATTTTGATTTGAAACTATAAGCTTTGCTAAAATCTACATATACTCTATAAATATAAAATTTATACCCAAACTCTACTTTAATCCTATGACAAAAATAAAAAAACATTTAAAAAAATTTTAAAATTTTATATTAAAATAGGTTAAAACTTTAGCATCAGCCAACTTTAGTATCAGCTGTGCCAATTTTTATTAATAATACTTATTTTTTCATTTGTTTATAATTTTAATTTCAAAGTAAAATATTTGCATTTGCTCTAGTCTAGCTCTTTTCACATATGTATAGAAATAGTATGTGCTGTTAACAAGATGAATTAATATCATTATATTAAAAGCAAGCTTGTAAGTTGATTAATGCATTTTTAGAGTTGAGGAACCTAAAAAATTTACCAAAAGTTATTTATATTGCATAGTTAACAATAGTATATATATAGGACTTCAAAATATATATAGATAGGTCAAGTTAATTATAAAATTACTAAAAATAGGGGTTAGTTAAAGTGGAGTTAATTTAATAATAATCTACATACTGCATAAATTGGATTCTTGATATCTATATATAAAAACCCTTTTAATTGCATCAAAAAGGTAATTCTAACTCTAACTAAATTTCACTCTGCTTTAACTGATCTCTAAAAATAGCAAGATCTGCAAAAAAATCTCAAAAATAAGCAAAAAAATTACTATCATATAAATTAGAAAAGATTTGTATAAAAAATACCAAAAATAAGCAAACTAATGCCTAACCTATCTATGTATATTTTGGGGTCCTATACATATATGCCCAAATATATATATATAGAAATAAATTTTTTGGTTATTATGTTTTGGTCTTGCAATTTTATTGGCTGTTGCACAAAGCTAATAATCATATATAGAATGGTCAGAAGAAATCTAAAATAGTTAAATTGATATTTTGTTACTATAAAAAGAGCAATAGGGTGTGGCGCTTTAGAGAAGTGGTCAAGATGTCACCCCAAGCGGCAGGTCGACAGTTCAAATCCCACTGTTGACGTTTTGAAAATAGGCCTGTGTTCGGTAACCATGTGGCTCAGATCGGTTGGGTTAAAAGCCTGTTACCTTGGTTCCACCATCTTGAATAGGAGCTATAGCGCAATGGTGTTACTGTTACACCAAAAAATCCAGGGAACTGGAGAAATGGAAACCCGTTTGGCAAGTCCCGAATTAGGAGGTAATAGTGAAGATCTATGACGGTACTACCAAAAGAAGGTGGATGACCGGGATCGGAATGAACCTAATAAGGGCCAATTCGGCTACCAATAGGTGGCTGAAAAAACCTCGTGTTGAAGTGTGTGGGACATGAATCATAAGGTTAACTTTCAGATATATCGAATTAAGTAAATTAGGTCTGGTGCGACAGATCGCTTCTGGGCACTTTAAAAGCAGCCGGAAATGTCGGGCATTTACTTGTTAAGTATGATTGGGTAAGCAATTTGATAATCAGAGGGTTTAAATAGGCAACACCCGTAGCGGGTTGTAGGTATGGCAGCTAGTGTAGAACCTTCGGGCGGACTACTTAAATTAGACACCAAAAGTGTATGAGTAGCTAGTTTAAAATATATAAAAATTTTTTAATTGGT
Organism: Gigaspora rosea; assembly: GCA_003550325.1. Lineage (NCBI taxonomy): Eukaryota > Fungi > Glomeromycota > Glomeromycetes > Diversisporales > Gigasporaceae > Gigaspora > Gigaspora rosea. Next base: position 67,286 of record QKWP01000299.1, on the reverse strand, counting down.
GATCCGCGAGTCAACCAGAGAGTGGTCATAGTGAAACGTGATGCAGATTACTTATAGAAATTAGGGTTTTGCGAATGTGGAGTACACACATCTAAAACTTTTTTTATACTAAGTTAATCACTCTTCTGACTTAAGAGACTTTTGTAGAGCTCGTCAAGACGCATCTAATGGTGGGTAGAGCATCAAAATCGGCCTGGTGGGTGCTGAGATATCTTTAAAAACTGTTTCTTTTACTATGTAAATTTTTTTGCAAACTATAGTATTGTTTGTAAAGAAATTTACATAGTAAAAGAAACGTTTTTTAAAGATATCTCAGCACCCACCAGGCCGATTTTGACGCTCTACCTACCATTAGATGCGTCTTGACGAGCTCTACAAAAGTCTCTTAAGTCAGAAGAGTGATTAACTTAGTATAAAAAAACGTTTTAGATGTGTGCACTCCACATTCGCAAAACCTAATTTCTATAAGTAATCTGCATCACGTTTCACTATGACCACTCTCTGGTTGACTCGCGGATCACCAATTAAATAAAAGGAATATTGCTAACTTGTCCTATTGGTGATTTAACTATCTACAATTTGCCAATATGATTGCAGAATCTTGTATAACAAAATTAAAATTTTTAAAAAATTTAGAAATTTTTAGAAAAGAATTTTTGTTTTTTTCACATATAGTGCAAAAAGCCTATACTCAACATGTTTTAATTTTTAAATCACTATAATTTTTTGTACAAGAGGTTTTTTAAAAAACTGACTAGTAACTTTGTAGAGCAATATTAGTTCTATAAATTTGCCAAAAATTTTTTTAAAAAACCTTCTCTATAAATAGTTGATACATTTTAAAGATTATTATTGTTTTATATATAATTACTATGTGTTTCAATTTTAACTAACTTTAAAGTACTATAACTTTTTATAAAGGCAACATTTTAAAAATCTGATCAGTAACTTTGTTCATTATAATAAGCTCTACAAATTTGCCAAATATCTTTTAAAAATATTATCTCTACAAAAAGTTGAAGTATTTTAAAGTTATACTATTTTATTGTCTAGTATAGGCTTTTTGTACTATATGCGATTTAATGCTAGTCCCCAAATTAATATATAATATAGTATTGTACTATATATATTATATAATTAAGAATAAATATATGCAATACACCTTGCAATATGCTAATTTATTACACATATATATAAACATAGTTTGTAAATCTGTGTAACAAATATTCTGTATAACAAAAATCTAAATTAATATAAAGTTAGGATAAGGGTTAGTGTTAGAAGTTAGAGTAAATAATGGTATATACCCAAATTTTGCAAGGAATTTTTTTTGTTAGAGTGTAAAAAGTAGTTAAATAGATGAAATTTTTTGATAGAGATTTTCTTAAAATCAGCCTGAATGATTTTATTAAAAATCATCCCCATATACATATAAAGTAAACTAGATTACACAGATCAATACACATATATAAGTGATTTTTTTGTTTACATTGTATTCTATTATCTTCTTTTTTACTAACAAGTGCTTTTTTTTTATAGTGTTGTTGCCATCACTGGTATCAGCACCGTTGTTAGTGCTTTTAGTCGTTGTGGACATCACGGTTATTGATGCCTTTTAGTTGTCGTTGGCATCGTCGTCATCAGTCATCAATGTTATTATTTATGGTGTCTTCTTTTTGGTAGCTTTTGCCATTAGTCTTTTGCGAGCAGCTTCAGCTTCTTTTTCTTCCAACTCTATCTCCTGTCGTCTTTTCTTAGCCTCTTCGGCCGCTTTTCTATCATTTCACTTAAGTTAGCCTGCTGACGAGCAAATTCCTGTTCAGATAGTTTTTTCTTGGCTTCTTCCCGGGCTTTTTTCTATTATCGTTATTTGGGTAATGGACTAGAAAAATCATCAGTTAATACTTGCTTTCAAATAGGGGTTTTCCTAGTCTATTCCCTATTTATGGTATGTTCCTTTATTTCATTATTTTCCAATTTCACTATTCTCTAGAATTGCCATTATGTCGTCCTTACTTATGGAGTTTTTCTTTTTTTTTTGATAGTGCCACAAGTTTTTGGCATTTTGTGGGTACTTTCAACCATTTGTTGGCGTTTATATTTCATTGTTGTCACGTTTAATGAGACCGTCGTTTCTCGTGCTTTGCTTTTACTGTGTTGTGTATTCATATTGATTGTTGATTGCTTGTGTCGTGGTGCTTTCTGGCGATAGTATTGTTTGGTGGCGACAATAATAGGCTTAGGTTATCTGCTATGGTTTTCGGTATCGTCGGTGCTTGTGATTTCGCCGTGACTTTTTTATATCTTTGGTTTGTGTGATTTCGCCGTGCTTGATTTACCATAGATTATGGTTTGAGATAGGGTTTGGGTTAGGGTTTGGGTTAGGTTTGGGATAGAGTTTGGGTTAGGTTCGGGTTAGGGTTAGGATAGGGTGTATAGTTAAATAGGTTAGGAGGATTTATTATTGTATTTGTATTTTTGTTGTAAGGCATAAGTGAATCAATAAAGTTATACATAATGCTGTAATTAATTTTATTATATATATTAAATTGATATTGTTTAATTAATAAAATCGAAAAATTTTATTGGTTGATTTTGGGGATGGTGTTTAGTGAAACTATCCAGGCTGATGGTTAGTAAACCTCTTTTTGATATTAAAAATTTTGTGGAGATTTTTTCGTTTTTGTCTTATAGGGTTAGGGGTAGATTTGATATTTAAAGAGTATTTGTAGATTTTAGCAGGGCTTGTAGTTTCAAATCGAGATTCCAAATTTCAGTATCAACCGTTTTCAGTATCAGCTGCGACAATTAATATTTATATAATAATATAATGAATATATAACTTTACTACTTTAATAGTAATATACTTTTTTTTTTCTTAACAATTCAATAGTACATTTTGTAATTTTTTTGTTCATGAACCCATCTACACTTATACAATAAGCTTATCTGTCTTACTATTATTAAGTAAATATAAAGCTTGCTTATATTTAAACAAATGCAAACTTTGTTCCTCTTCAAATTTAATATAAAGATAATCTGTATTTACATATTTAAGCAATATGAAATATATTTTATATTTAAGTTCAAAGTTCAAGTTCTATAAGATCTTATCCACATATTTAAGCAAAGTAAAGTTTGTCCTACCAACAATTCAAACAAAGCGAGGCTCACACTATTTACAACTTTAAGCAAAGTAAATTTTGTCCAAATTTATCTTGTTAAGCAAGCAAGCATAAAATTGTACAAACAAACTAAGCTTTTATATCTTATATCTTTTATAGTTTTTTTTTTAAATAAGACTACTAAGTTATATATTTATATCTTATAATATAGAATGAATAAGTCTTTTTATCTTGCTACTTCATTAGAAGAAGAATCTGAAACTACTGGTTTTTTAGAAAAATATAAATCTAATTATTTTGTAGTTTTTTAAAGAAAAATATATATCTACATATACTACAAGTAAAATCTAACTTATTATTTGTTTTTAGAGACCTATTTAGTTCATCAGTTTTCTAAATTATGAGCTATTTGCTTTATAGATTCTTTAATTGCCAATTCGGATAAGATCAGCAATATTTTTATATTTAGAATTGGGGCAAAACAAGTATATAAACAACATAGTACAAAATCTGAAACAGGCCTGTATATATAAAATTTTTATATGATTTAAAGAATTTTAATGACATTTTTACTCATATCTTCTTATCTGCAGGTCTGATTTTAATGAAATTTACTAGTAAATGCACAAGAACCTGCTCTACAACTTTACTTATATCAAAAAATAATGTTTACTTAGTACAAAGAAACTTTTCATAAGGGTCATAATCAGATTTACTAATATTTATTTATATATTTGTTTATCCCCAATTTCATATATAGTAATAATATATCTATAGTGCTGATCTTTTTTGGATTGGTAATTAAGACCTACTTATATTACTGATTCTTAGAAAGAAAATCCTTGTCTACTTATATTTAATATAATGCTGTTGGTTCTCTAGAAGAAGAAAATAGATCTGCATATATTACTGGATTTTTAAATAAAGAAAATTTGTCTATAACTTATATATTACTGGTTCTTTAGAGAATGTTATAAATCTACTTACTATACTACTTTACTAGCTTTATAGTTAAAACAGGTATTTATTATATTATTAACTACAATAATTAAAGAGTATATATTTTTAGTGTTATATTTATAATGCGAACATATGAGTTAATATAATGTTTTAACTTTTTAATAGAAAATCAAATTAATAAAATGTTTTTTACTAGAAAAAATAAACACTCAATCTTATATTTTGGCAAAAAATTTGAATCATGAAAAATATATAAAAATTTTATTAATAATTGGCCTAAGAAACAAAGTTTTCATATAATTAAAGATTGAGTTTATCATAATAAAAAATTATTTATTGATACACTTTTTTGTACAGCTATAGTAAATTATATAAATCTACTTTAAATAAAAATACTATTACTATAAAAACCAAATAGTCCTTTTTGGTTAATATATCTTGTCTGAAGATTAACAATTCTGATAAAGCTATGATTGTCAACAAAATAAAAAATAAATATAATTATTTTTTGAGTTGTGATATGATTGAGTTTAAAGCTAGTAAAAAATTTATAAATCAGATAATAAAGGCTATAAGATTTATAACTGCAAATTGCAAGTTCAGTGCAACTACACAAAGAAAGTTTTTTGAAATAAATATTCTTCACATACAACTTATTCAAATAAACTTTATTCTATTATACGAAAATTTTAACTTGTTAAAAAATTTCTATTTAATAATACTGCAACAGTTTTTAACTAGTTGGACCAACAAAAAGATAATGACTCTGATGGATTGTTACTAGAGGGTTGTACAATAAAAACTGCTTAACTCATTTATTATGAATGACTTCTATACAAGTTAAAAATTGGATTAATTATTCTAACTGTATACTTAATAATATAACTCATAAAACTATGTTGGCTTTGATTATAATCATCATAATATTTTACTTGCACAAGTACTCTTAATAGATAAAAGTTTTGAATCTTCCAAGTAGGCATTTTTTAAATGATTGAAGCTACCAAAACAGGACCCTGGACATCTAAAACAAAGGTTAAACATTATTTTTTTAATAAAAACTCCTAAAATTTAAGAAGCAAAAAACAGTTATTGGCAATTATCTTGGTATCCAATAGTCCAATTTGAATGAACTTTTTTTTTTTAAAATAAAGCTCTTAGTGAGACATATCTAATAAAAAAAGTTTATTCAATTCTGATTACTGGATCAGAAGTTATTTAAGTAAATATAGTTTTGTTATTTTTAGTAAATTAGATCAAAATTGGCCAAAATCTAGTTATAACCTATATAAGAAATATTTGGGGTTCTACCAAAACCTACCCAAAAGTAATATTAACTGATGCTAATTTAGCTGTCAATATAGTGATTCATTAAGCTTTTATTTCTATATATGCTATTCATTGTGCTTTTACATAAATCAAAATTTATATAAGAACTTTAAAAAACTATAGAAAATAATTATCAAAAGTTTCTTACTAAATTTTACAACTGTTGTAATAGTTTTATTAAGGAAAGCTTTGAACAAATTCGATTAATTTATAATAGATTTAAATATTTTTTAAAATTTCTTTATAAGACTAAAGTATTATAGACACATTGTTATACTGCTTACAAATTTACAGGTAGTATAATTGCTACTTCAAAAATTGAATTTGTTAATGCATGTCTAAAATAATTAATTCACAACTCAAACATTTTATTATATGATTTAGTAAAAAAAATTCACAAACTACTTATAGATATAATAAGAAAAATGAGTATAAATTTTAATAATTAGCAATTCTTTTATAAAATCAAGAAAAAGTGAACTTCTTGTTTACTAAGGTTAATTAATATCTTCAACAATTTCTTGGATCTACAATGTTAAAAATGCATTGAGATAAAATCAAACAATCCTTATATTATACAGCAACTCAAGTTAATAATGAAGAAGTTGAACATTTAAATAAAGTAAGTAAATTTATAGATTTTGTTATAAGTTATATATTTAAGCTAAGTTATACTACTATATATAGGAATGTGCAAATAACTTTTAAATAAATTATTAGCTACAGATTTTCTGCAAACAACTTTAAAACATATAATTAAATTTGTTAAATATTACAATATTATAGATATATAGGCAGTTAGTGTTAAATTTTTCATTACAAATTAAGTACTATATTCTTTTATTACAAGATTATAGATATATTTGTATATGCCTTTCAATTATATGGTCTGGAATTGTGTGCAAATACTACTTTCAAGTTATATTAGCTACAAAAACAGCAATATTTCATATTAGACTTATACTATCACAATAGTATAGTATTATACAAAATAGATTTGACAAGCTAAATCTGTAACATTGAATTATAATAGATCTGTACTATATTTAAGTGTATTTGATTTGACCAAAACAAACTTTCAAAAAGAAAATTTAATAGTTCTTGAACAAAAAGCTGTATATAAGAAATATACAAAAAACATTGTACAAAGCATTGCAAAATAATTCTAAATCACAATAGCTTATTGATTTATTAAAAGAATTTGCTAAAAAACAGATAGTAGCAAGTTATCAGATTCAAAAAAAAGTATACAAGATAATAATATTAGTGAAAAAAAAATAAAGATCCTAAGAAGTGATCAACTACAGAATCCAAAAAATGTTAAGTTAAGATCGATCTCTAGGTACCAAAAGGTTTAAATCTTCTCATAAGAGTTCTAAATTTTCAATAAAAAAGCAATATCAGTATAAAAAGTATGAAAATATTAGTCATTATTAGAAGAATTGCAAGATAATAATCTATCATTAATGTATATAAAATGTTATACATGAATTATTAACTGAATTGTATATTATATAGCAATAGAATTGAGAATAGCAAATAATTTTGATTATAAATATCAATATCGATTTTGTTTAAAGATAATATTGGTATTCACTTTTAACTTAAATTTACTTACTAAGAAAAGTACAATAAATTACCTAATTAGGATTTATATAGATTTAATATCTCCCCTTGTGATAAAACTATTGACCAATCAAATTTTATCTTTTATAATATTAATGGGTATCTGTTTAATATACTAAATTTAGTACAATGTACTAAATTTAGTACAGTATTAAAAGTTAAATTTTGAAAAATTGGTATTAATAACTTTAAATTAAATTTAAGATTAATTAATTTGTAACTGCAGTTACTGTAACCCATCCCAACAAGCCAATCAAATTCCAAGATAAAGTGTAACATTACACATTTGAAAAGTCAAAACAAACATTCGTTTTGCTAAAAATTGCTTCTAAATCAAAATTTCACATATGAAACTACCTTTCGGTTTCTAACAAAAAAAATTCTTGCTAAATTTTAATGTAACTAAAGCATCTTTCGAACCCAATAGCCTTACACCAAGCCTCACTCTAATCCTAAACTTAATCGCATGGTTTTATTTTTATAGAAATTTGGTTTGATAGTTACATTACACCTGATCTTAGTATTTACAGTTATAAAATTTATTCTGTAACCTATGGTTACAAATCAATTAATTCTTAAATTTATTCAATATAATAATTTTATATTTATATTTTATTTTGGTATATTTAAAAATCAACTTACAGCCTTGGGTCCGATAGCATAGCAGTTATGCTCCAAGGTCTAAATTGCAAGGTTGCCAGTTCAAATCCAAGTGACGGCAATTTTAAGAAAGCTAGCTGGGCTAGGCTAAATTAGAGAACTGAAACACCACAGAATACAGGGACCTGGAACATCAATTTCTAGAATGGGCAGTAATTTACAATCAAAGTCACAGCAACAAGGACTGCGTTAGAGCCCTGATTTGGAATAACTGAAGTCACAAGAAGTAATGGGAGTCCCTAATCTGGACATTATAGATACTACATGAACTTGTGGCGTTCAGTCTGTAAATAGCTGCAATGATATCCGGCCACTATAGCAGTCAGTGCAACAGGTCACTTCTGGGCAGTGTAAAAGCAAGCTTGGGAAGTCGGGTTACAACTAGTAGAAATAAATAGTAATAACTATGGTTATTATAAAGTTATCAAGAAAGATACTAGCAAGACTGTTAAAAGAAAAAAATCAACTTATTTATCAAAAGTTATTAATATATTTAAAACAACCTTGCTACTAAAAGTGCAACCAAAAAACACTAAATCAAAACAATCTAAAAATTTATTTTTTTTAATTTTATTACAAGTTTTTGTATATTATAATTTTTTTAATACTGTACTAAATTTAGTATAGCAAAATTTTAAAACAATACAGCAAGTTTAAAAATAAACTATACATAATTTTTATTAATAAATATTACTAAAATTGTACAAAAAGATAGTTCTAATATTCAAATATATTTTGGCAAAATTTGATTAAATTTGATTCAAATAATTAAATCAAAATTAAATTTTTTGTATATACTAAATTTAGTACAATAGCCAAATAGACACCTATTAAAAAAATTTAAAAATGTCTTGACCCTACGATCAATAATAGTTACTATAAGTAAAGTCCAAATTTTACTGTAAATTGATTAAAGCTGCTTAATTACCAATCTGGATAAGATCGGCACTNACCTTGCTACTAAAAGTGCAACCAAAAAACACTAAATTATAAATAATAAAAAATTTATTTAATAAGTAATAAAATTATTAAAATTGGTTTAGTATATAAAAAGTTATAAGTAATTTAAATTTACTAATTTTTTACTATATTTTTACTATGTTTAACTATATAAAATATATGAAAAGACTAACTATTTTTAGACATATATCACTATAAAACAGGTTTATTTAAGCTATTTAAAAAATTATTTATTTATTTTTTTTTAATTATACCAAAATCAAGATTGGATTCAAAACAATCTAAAAATTTATTTTTTTTAATTTTATTACAAGTTTTTGTATATTATAATTTTTTTAATACTGTACTAAATTTAGTATAGCAAAATTTTAAAACAATACAGCAAGTTTAAAAATAAACTATACATAATTTTTATTAATAAATATTACTAAAATTGTACAAAAAGATAGTTCTAATATTCAAATATATTTTGGCAAAATTTGATTAAATTTGATTCAAATAATTAAATCAAAATTAAATTTTTTGTATATACTAAATTTAGTACAATAGCCAAATAGACACCTATTAAAAAAATTTAAAAATGTCTTGACCCTACGATCAATAATAGTTACTATAAGTAAAGTCCAAATTTTACTGTAAATTGATTAAAGCTGCTTAATTACCAATCTGGATAAGATCGGCACTATAGCTATATTATTATTATATTTGGAATTGAGAATAAACAAATATATAAACAATATACAGTCGCCTCTTTCTAATCTGAACCTCTCTAAACTAAACACTATTAAACTCTCTCTAAACTGAACAAAATCTCCTAGAACATTTGTAAAATTTATTATAAAGTTCAAATAAGCTATATATAACTTTTTGAAAACTAAACTTTTTCAAATTTTTACATAGTAAAAAAAAGCAGTCCTGGCAGTTCGGATTAGAGAGAGTTGACTGTATTAGTAAATCTGTTTTAGGCCTAATAAAAAGTTTATTTGTACTAAATAAATATTATTTTTTGATATAAGTAAAGTTGTAGAGCAGATTCTTGTGCATCTACTAGTAAAATTTCATTAAAATCGGACCATTAAATAAGAAGATATGAGTAAAAACGTCTTTAAAATTCTTTAAATCATATAAAAATTTTATATATACAGGCCTGATTCAGATTTTGTACTACCTATTTTATATAATTGTTTTGCTCCAATTCTAAATATAGAAATATTGCCGATCTTATTTGGATTGGCAATTAAGTAAACTTGTTTAGAAATCAAAATACATTTATTTAAAATTTTTATTAGTACTAGTATGTAATCTGTTGTGTTGCTCCAGAAATTTATTTTTACAAATTACTATTTAAACACGAAATAAGCTTAGCTTAGTTTATTCAGTCCAAAGCTGTAAATTTTTATTATGTGAAAAAGATTACGTATTAATTAGCCAATCAAATCATAAATTTTTTTAAAATAAAAAAAAAATTAAATTTAATTACAATTTATTAAAATTTATAGCAAAGCTCAAAAAATGCCATTAAATATTACTGTTAGATAAGAGCATGTATTTATTAATTTAAATTGGGATTATTAACCTTTTCATAGTGCTTACTTTTTATTTATCTATAAAATCTTAATAATCTATATATCTATATGTTTAATTATACATCTAATTCTACATCTAATTCTACATTTAATTCTTACGTCTATTCCTATACCTAATCCTACATCTACTCAAATTTCTAATATATTATACTATACTATCTTACACAACTATCATTCTAATAAGAATCTCTGCAATTTTAATACATCTTATCTATAAGCTTCTTATAAAAGCATCTACAATAATATTATTAATAAACTGCATAGTTAATTAACTTTATTTATATACTTCTAGGATATCTATGCAAAATGTAAAATAAAAAAAATATACAAAGTTTTCATTTACATTAACATTATTAAGGTTTTTTTATGTTTTTTTGTTCAACACTAAAGATTTTGTCAACGTAATGATCATAATTTACTTATAACTTTGGAAAGAAGATAATCTACTCGAGCTTCCGAAAAAGTAATTGTGTAGTGATCCACAAACTTGGGCACTCGGGATGTTCTTATCTTGAGTTTGAGGTAGGACTGTTCATATTACACAAACAATCTAATTGATAAAAAATTTTTTTATACGTTTTACAGTACTTTTTTCATCTTTTAACTATGCAAAGTGCTCTAAGTAAATTTGAAGCTTTCATGCTGCCCTATAACATCTTCGCTGAATTCTTTTGAATCCAACGGCTTTCCTATTTAATTTATTCGACTAAGTTAGTATATAAAAGGTATTTATGTAAACTAAATTGGTAAAATTTTATATTTGAGCAACAAAAAGAACAGGGAAAAACAAAGTAACAAAGATAACAATTTAGCAAAAATAAGAAGAAAATCATTGTTACTCCTTATGTAACCATTGTAAGAACAAATTTTGAAGTATTTATTGTTTATTGAATATGCTCTCTAAAGAGTTTTAAAAAGATCTACATATATTACAGTTTAACTAACTACTTTTTTTAATAATAATTTTATAGTTGTTTAAATAATAAAAAATAATATACTCGATACAACATATGTATTAGAATGTAGACCATTTTTTTCAAATATAATATTAGTGGCATAGTTTGTTTATCTGTATTACAGTTATATATTAGATATAGTATAGACGTAGAAGCATATAAGATTGAATATAGAAACGAATATATACAGTATATAGACTTTTTTAGATATAATAGATAATAGTTAGTAAATTGGACAATATATAACGCAAGCTAATAAGGGCAATGATATTTATTACATAATATTTTAGGGGGTAGGGGTCAGACAAAATCTAACTAGACTACTAGCCAATCAAAATCAAGAATTATTTAACCATGATTATAACAAAATATAGAATAAATATATTTTTTTGTGTAACAAAATTGGGCATTTTGATTGGTCTTAGGTAGGGGTAGGGGTAAGCCTCTATAGTAAATAGATATTACATAATAAATGTCATGGCCCTAAAAACTTTTTTATTATTTAATGAATTTTTACTCTATAATATTATTAGGATTAAATTGAACTTTTGATATAAATTTTATTAATTAAATTTGTTTCAATTTCGATTAATTTTAATTTAAAATTCATGATTTGATTGGTTGAATCGATAATGTGATCAGCAGCCCTAAGTCAAATCATAGTTCTATATTTGGAATGTGACTATGGATCTGTGATAGCATAATATGCGCATAAATTAGATTTTACTGCAGAAGCATATGTGACTGTTATATTCGCATATCAAGATGGATTTCGCATAATTAATAAAGCATAATCTGTGCATAAAATGGCTAAAATTAAAGATCGAGTAATATTGAGTTTATTAATTGATGAAACATAAATTTCATAAATTATCAGATTTGAAATTTTAAATAACGGTAAATGTTAAATAATAAAACATATTGTTACAGTAAAGTAGTATAAAAAATTTAATAAGAAATATATATTAGAACACAAAGTTAATTTTTGTTTTGCATAACATGGTCCAAAATTTCAGTTGGCTTGGTCAGATTTTTTATTAACCTGCTCATGTTCACACTCAGAAAATTGAGAAAAAATTATGTATCAAAAATGGAATAATTGGCATGATTAAAATTTAAAAAAAGGTAGGCAGGTTATGCAAAACGAAAAATTAACTTTGCGTGGTCTTATACTAAAATTTTGCAGTAAATTTTTTTGTTTGGAGTTTTGTAAACACAACTCTTTTCATAATTTTATACCGGTATTACACAGATTTTGTGTTTTTTTGGTGAGTTACTAATGGAATACATATAAAAGTTACATTGGCTTTAATATAAACTTTTAAAATTTTTATCCACTTTTTATTAGAGCTAATTAACTATATTTTACATATAAGCTTTAATATTTAATAAATTTTAACCAATTATAAAAAATTTTTCTCAAAAAAAATTTTTTCTCAAAAAAAAAAATTTTTTCAAAAAAAAATTTTCTTAAAAAAAAAAATTTTTTCTCAAAATAAAATTTTTCTCAAAAAAAAATTTTTCCAAAAAAAATTTTTCTTTAAAAAAAAATTTTTTTAAAAAAAAATTTTTTTCAAAGAAAA
>QKWP01000299.1:9818-50782 GCA_003550325.1 Gigaspora rosea | reverse complement strand
ATTATATTATAGTAGTATTTAATTTTATATTATAAGAAAAAAATTTTAAGTTGCTAATAAGCTAAAAATAGACAAATTTTAAAAAATTTTTTATACAAAAAAATTATCTACTTTTTCTTGGCGAACTCTATAAATATTAGCTCTAGCTTCCTGATTTAATAGAATGATATAGTTTATAAAAAGGATTACAACTTTTATTATTGCAACTTTTGTGATTTACTTGTAAAAATTAGGACTTGTATTAGAAGTGAAAATTTTTTTTATAGACGGGAACATATAAAATTTAAGAAAACCTAAAGAAAAATTTTATAGTAAAAGTTTTAAAATAAAAACTTTAAACTTTTATTGCTTTAAAGTTTATTAATAATTTTAAAAAATTTTTATAATAAAGTTTATAAAATATATTTTAAAGAAAATATTCTATAAATAAAGTATACCCTATATACTTAATAAATTTTTATTTTATTTAAAAAAATGTAATATTTTTAAAAAAATCCAGACAAATTTGCCTGGATTACAGTTTAAGGAATATGATTTTTGTAGGTTGCACAAAGAATTGATTGGTCAGATCATATGATGTTTACATGTAAATCATATAATATCATATAAATTGGTTACACAAAGTTGATCTACAATCGATTTTATATGAAATTGAAAATTTGTACACTCTACCCTTAATTCTTATTATATTGCTAGCTATTACAATATTAATAAATTAATTCTACAAAGTAAAAACTTGAAAGCGAATATTTTTGTTTTTACTATAATGTAAGTTTATTCTATAAGAAATTTAGTACTATATAGTGTTTATTTTATAAAACATTAGTATTACATATTTATTATATTAATAGAATACACAATATGTTATTATACATTCAAATCTCTCTAAATGCATGGCGTTGGAACCATAGTAAAAATTTTCAAAAACATGCATTTAGAGAGGTTATGCATTTAAAGAAGTAAAAATCTATAAGTGTTATATTAAGTTAGGCCGAAAAAAAGCCATGTATTTAGGGAAATTTTACTTAGATATACATTTAGAGAGGTTGTATTTAGGAAGGTCCGACTGTATTGCTATATAATATATCATTATTGGATTTTTTTTGCTAAAAAAAATTAAAATTTTATTTATATATATATATTATATATTGTATTATAATACAAGAACTAGCAATATTTTGTTATTGGATAATTAGGGCTCTGATATTTATTACCTAATATTCATTTTAGTGTTCTGACCCGAGTAAGTATCACTCGGGTCACCCACGAGTGGGCGAGTGACCTGCGCTTTACTTATTTATGTGAGTGGTACAAATCTAAAAAGTATATTCAACATAAAAATAAACTAAGTTCGTGAAATTAAAAATTTAGGGTTTGGGTAGGGTTAGGGTCTTAACGTTAGAAGCTATATGGTTAGAGTAATGCCTATTATATGTAAAATTTCATTTCCATCATTTTTAATTAGTGCACCAAGACAGGTTTATACACTCATTTTCTTGTATTTTCTCTTTTTACAGGTTTTTTTGTGTTTTTCTTTGCTTTGCTCACGTGTCGGGCTGATCTGGGATCATTATATTTTACGTTCTCCGATTGGCTAATTTTTCTTTTTGGATTTGTATCATTTGCACAAATAAGTACATGCGGTGACCTGGGTCGAATTATGGTCCATCCGAGTAGTCAACCCATGGGTCACCCACGGGTCAACCCGCAGATCACCCACATGAGTGACCTGTGAGTCACCCATGTGGGTGACCCATATGAGTTGGTTATAAACTATAAAATACAGGCTATATTTAGTGTTCTGACTTGTGATGTGCTATTTATATTGTCAGATTTTTTTTAGCGTACATACGTACAGTATGTAGATTACATATAGTTGTATAGTATGTGTGTATAGTATGTGTAGTACGTATATGATATGTAAACAATCTATACACAAATTTTGCAAGGAATAAATATGCTTAGAAATAAAAGTCAGTTCCATAAGAGAAAAGTTAAGATATGAATAGTTATATGATTTGTTCTAGAATATTCTAAAAAAATTTTTGTGTACTATATGACCTGGGTCGGATCAGAAATTGTTATAACCCAGGTTAAAAGTGATGGTATTGAAAAATGCAAAAGTTGAAAAATGCAAAAATTGGAAAAAATTAATGTATAACATTTTTTTTTTTTTAGAATTAGACCAATAAAATTTTTTATATCACCCGGGTGACCCGGGTTTAGTAATGCCACCGAAATTGATTTTTGAAAAAGGCCTATTTCGTCTTTATTATAGAAAATTAAAATTTTTATAAGGAAGAGCAAATAAAATTTATATAGATATGTTCCTTATAATTTCGTCTATTCAAAAAAAGTATCAAATAATTTTGTCTTTTAAGTAAAATAGGTCAAAAACAATTTCGTCTTCAAATTTTAATTTCAGGTTTTAAAACCCGAAATGCTTTCGTCCTCATGTATATTCGGGTTACCACCTATGAGTGACCCATTGTTATATTTGTATAATTTTAGTATTATTTTAAAATATAGTATTAGAAAAATATCATAAAAATAGTAAGAATAGTATAATTTTATTAAAGTAATCAAATCTGTAGTATTAATTTTATTAGGAAAACTTTTCTCCGTTCTCAAAAAGAAGTTATTTTCATTAATAACTCATTATTATAACTTGTTATTATAACTCGTTATTATAACTCGTTGTTATAACTCGTTATTATAACTCGTTATTATAACTCGTTATTATAACTCATTATTATACCTTTTTATTATATCTCGTTATAGAGAAAATCCTAAGTTTTTACAGATATATAAACCCTGCTTTTTTCTCCCAAAGCAGAGAGGTTCTGTCCTTAAATTCTTTTCCTTTATAAAAATATTTGTATTTAAAAATCCTATATTTAATAAACTGATATTATCCTTTAAAATATAAAGCCATCGCCTTTATATTCTTTGATCCTTTATCCATCGTATAAAGGACCTTTATTTTGTTGGTTATTAATTTATTTGGTTGAATTATTATTCTCTTTTATTTTTATCGACATATTATTTTCTTTAGTATTATTATTATTGGATTTATTATCTTTTGTTATTGACTTCTTTGTTATTGTATACATTTCTTACTCTCTTATACGTTAAGTCAAGTGATATAGTTTCTTGTTTAAAAGTTACTATATTACACCATAGTGGAATTTTTTTTACTACCCAGTGTTCACTCGGGTGACCCAGGTGATCCACCCGTGGGTCACCCGAGTTGGGATTTTCATGACGAGTCAGAACACTAATCCATTTACTATAGGGGCTTAGTCCCTACCCTCAGGTAAGATCTATAAATAGAATTTTTGGCCAATCAAATTTAACTAAGTTAAGATTTTTCTTGATCCCCCAACCTTCTAAAATATTGGGAAATTATAGGTATCTCTCGCGGAATATATTTAAGTTATATATCTCCTACAACCAAATTCATTTAAGGTAGAGTTAGTGTTTGTGTAAGGGTTAGTGTTAATGATGTATATAGTAAAATTGGTCAAGGAAAATTTTTTTAGGCTTGAAAGGTAGTTTCTTATATAAATGTTCAAGAAATAAACCATTTTTGAAAAGGCTAACGTTTGTTTTGAAATTTTTCTGATCATGTTACATTACACCAAGAGCATTAACTATTCACTAATTTGGCATCAATCATCACGTGGAGTGATTTTTATTGGCCAATTTCGCAGGAGATGCCTAACAACACTCTAAAATATTACCTAATAAATGTTAGCACCCTTAATAAAATTTTTAAAAAATTATCGATATTGTAAAATTTTATTACAAAAACTAGTTTTGGGTTATTAAGTAAAAGATTTAGCATCTAATTTTGCATATACCTTCTAATTTAATATAACCTATATTCTAATCTAACCTTTAAAAAATAATTTATTTATATAAAAATTCTACATATCCACAAATTTTTGGAATTTATTATTAAAAATTCCAAAAATATTTAATAGCGAATAACTTTTGTTCTACTGGTCCATTTTTGATAAAACAACTACCAAAATGTTCACATTGATAAGATAGTTCCAATGAATCCAAAATTGTTAAAATCTAATCACTGGGTCCAGAGATCATTAACGATTTGTGTCACTTCAGATATTTAAGAATTGCAAAAAACCAATCCTTAAGGGTAGAGTAAACGTAGATCATTTTTCATATGATCTGCACGGTATTACAGATTATAAAAATTCGCCACAAGCAAAATTTTTTAATGCTTTAACGAATTTTTACCAAAATTTCACAATGTGCAGATAAGAACTTTCTATTTATAGTAATAATAATTTCGAAACTTGTTTTATTTGAAAAAATTCTAATTCGAATATTACTGAAATATTTGGTCCCTTTGTATCACCTGGGAAAAATATAGAGCCACCTGGGAAAACTTCGGTAATATTCGAAGTAGAATTTTCTCAAATAAAACAAGTTTCGAAATTATTATTACTATAAATAGAAAGTTCTTATCTGCACGTTGTGAAATTTTGGTAAAATTTGTTAGAGCATTAAAAAATTTTGCTTGTGGCTAATTTTTATTTTCTATATAAAAATCTGTAATACTATGCAGATCATATGAAAAATGATCTACGTTTACCCTACCCTTAAATATCTAAAGTGACACAAACTGTTAATAATCTCTGGATCCAGTGATTGGATTTTAACGATTTTGGGTTCATTGGAACTACCTCATCAATGTGAACATTTTGGTAGTTGTTTCATCAATAATGGACTAGTAGAACAAAAGTTATTCGCTATTAAAGATTTATGGAATTTTTAATAGTAAATTACAAAAATTCACGGATATAAAGTTAAATTTTATAATTTTAACCAGATGTTAAAATTAGTTAAATTTAAAATAAAAATATATTAAAATTTTTTAGAAAGATAGTATAAAAACTATTTAACTATACTAAATAAAAACCTTTTATTTAAATTTTCTAACTTATAAAAATTAAATAAAAAATTTTATTAAATTTAATTAAACAGTTTTCAAGATAAAAAATTTTGTATAACTTTTATAAATAAACCTATACAATGCATTCTGTAATGTGCTAATTTATTATAATATATATGTAAATATATATATAGATCTGTGTAATAACTTGACAAAAGGACGATTACTTGAACCAAATTACCAACAGAAGAAAAACAAGAAGTTTTTTGTTAAAGAGTTGCTTATACTTAATGTATAGTAGGATAATACAAGAAACAGTTTTTATAAAGGTCAACTAACTTTCCGGGAACTCCTTTATAAATTCGACATGCAAACCAAAAGCGTACTTTTACAAATTAACTGGCAGAAGGTGGAGACCTTGTACAAGAAATTTTGGTGGAAATTAAAGTTTTCTTCCGTCAACGAAGTTTTCTATGGCAAAACAATAGGGAACAACAAAAAATTGAGTTTTTCCAACTGCACCCTTTCTTTTAAATTTTTTTTGAGTATCGTCATACTTCCCTTTGGATTTTTTCGAAATTTTCACCAAAAAGTGGGAATCCTAACTTACCCCCTCCAAAAGATCAGCAGTGTTTACTCCTTCTGAATTGGGATGATCTGAATCAGAACTGGTGCTGTCACGTGTGGATTTGGTCACTACTAGTGATATACAGTGCCCGCTGTAAGTATCCAACCTGGTGTAACTTCACGTGCATTGTACATACAACCTTAAAATTTTCTCACGACAAACAATGATGCAAACGCTGATTATTCTTACCATTTGCAGGCAATTTATCCATTTACCAGAGCAATGTTCTCCGCCCAAATTCTGAACCTTTAAAATGCCTCTTCCGCTGCATAAGCGATATGAAATCATTTTTTTGCACTATCATTCCAAAGGTCCGAAGCTTGAGCTTGGTGCTACAGCAAAGATTGTAGGCTGTAGTAAGTCTACTGCGCTTTATTGGGTAAAAAAATGGGGGGAAACAAAAAATTTAAATGATGAACAAAAACCTGGTCGAAATCGGATCACCACTCCATGGCAAGATGCAAAGATCCTTAAGCTTGCAAGTGACAAAGAAAATGTAACTGCTGTTGAAATACAACAGGAAATGGAAAAACGGAATGTTAGCATTAGTGTACGCACTATTCAAAAGCGTCTACGTGAAGGTGGGGCAAAATATATGGCGAAACTTTCCAAACCACTTCTCACAGAGAAGCACAAAGAGAAACGGCTAAAATGGTCAAAAGATCATCAGGATTTCGACTGGGACCAGGTAATATTTACAGATGAAAGTATATTCCGTTTGAATCAACCGCATCCAAGAACCTGGCAGTGGTCTGGGCGGCGTAAATTATGGCTGTCCGTGAAGCATCCGTTGAAGCTCAACGTGTGGGGTTGTTTTTCGTCTTCAGGCTTTGGCAAGCTGATTTACTTTCAGCACAACTTGAATACCAAATATATGGTTAAGATATATGAACAAGGTCTCCTTCCGTCTGCTGAGCTTCTTTTTGGGGCCAATTCGGATAAATGGATTTTGCAAGAAGACAACGACTCGAAGCATTGTGCAACTTTGTCAAAGGATTGGAAGGAAGAAAACAATGTCAATGTTCTTCCATGGCCATCTGTTTCCCCCGACCAAAATCCTATTGAAAATGTTTGGAGATTGTTAAAAATTAAAATAGCAAGAAAAAAAATTAGAACTCTTGCAGGATTAAAATCGTGCTTGGTAAAAGAGTGGAATGCATTAACCTGTGAACTTGCTACTAAATTAGTCCGTAGTATGGAAAGGCGGGTTGAGGCTTTAATTGAAGCCAATAGGAATTACACAATGTATTAGTAGTCTAAACGAATCATGTATTTTTTAATAAAAAAAAAAAATAAAGGTTTATCTTGCCTCTCTTTGTGTTATAGGGGGTCGGATACTTACGGCGGGCACTGTAACCCGGGTTGGAGCAACCTGGGTCACCTGTGGGTGGGCGGGTGACCCAGGTTGAGTTATAGCAACCCGGGTGGAATGAGTGGGTCAATCCAATGGGTCAACCTGTGGGTTGACCCGTCGGATTCGAGGTAGCAGGACGAACTTTAATTCTGATTCAGCTCTAGAATATGTCACGAGACTCTAATATGAGGTCATGGGATATGGACTTTAATACAAATTCACTTATCGGCAGGTTATCAGTTTATTAATAATAACAGTTTATTCGATTGTCTATCGGGAAAATTACTAATGATAACACTTCTATTCTAATTTCGAAGGTTATTACTTTACAACATAGAACTCTAAAGCTTTCGAACTCCACTGAGTTTTTAACTCTAACTCGAAATGAATTGTCAAATCTTATCTGAGTTCTTTTATTGAGGTGAGCTCGAGGCTCTTATATACTTTTAATTACAGACGCTTTACTAATTTTCTAATCTATTAATTCTTTTCGATTGATTGAATCTTTCGAATCCTTTAATTCTATTAATCGTTTGATTCTTTTAAGTACTATTAAAAATGATAATTAAAATAGAAATCGAGCACCAGTTTGTACTAGTCGAAATTTAACCCTCACAATAGTCAATAAAAAAAGAAGATTAAGATGTTACACATAACTTTAAGTAGTAGGCCGATTATATGTATAAGTGCTATTGTTTTATTATTATAGGTAGGTTTGGTCTTTAATAAAGGCTGTAACAACTAAAATAAGAATTTCGTTAACGCATATTGAATTTTTTTAAAGGGAATTGCTATTCGCACCATGGTACATATAGATCACCTCAATTTTGTCACTTAAATATTTTAGCTTTTAAAACTTTTATTAATATTATCTTTATGAGTTCTTGATCAAATTTAATAATTTTTTTTTATTTGAATTATATGGATTCGTAGAATTCAAATAAAAAAAAATTTTCATTGAATTTGATCAAGTGGTTGCAAAGATATCTTTGATCAAAGTTTTAGAGAATTTCAAAACGCTTATCACATGACAGATACGTTTAAATTTTTGACAAAACTTTGATCAAGAATATCTCTGCAACCACCTGATAAAATTTGATGAAAATTTTTTAGTTAATTATTATGGATCCATAGAATAAGTAAAAAATTTTCATCAAATTTTATTAGGTGGTTGCAGAGATACCCTTGATCAAAGTTTTGTTAAAAATTTAAACATATCTGTTATGTGATACGCGTTTTGAAATTCTCTAAAACTTTGATCAAAGATATCTCTGCAACCACCTGATCAAATTTGATGAAAATTTTTTAGTTAATTATTATGGATCCGTAGAATAAGTAAAAAAATTTTCATCAAATTTTATCAGGTGGTTGCAGAGATATCCTTGATCAAAGTTTTGTCAAAAATTTAAACGTATCTGTCATGTGATACGCGTTTTGAAATTCTCTAAAACTTTGATCAAAGATATCTCTGCAACCACTTGATCAAATTCGATGAAAATTTTTTATTTGAATTCTATGGATCCATAAAATTCAAATAAAAAAATTTTCATCGAATTTGATCAAGTGGTTGCAAAGATATCTTTGATCAAAGTTTTAGAGAATTTCAAAACGCTTATCACATGACAGATACGTTTAAATTTTTGACAAAACTTTGATCAAGGATATCTCTGCAACCACCTAATAAAATTTGATGAAAATTTTTTTACTTATTCTACGGATCCATAATAATTAACTAAAAAATTTTCATCAAATTTTATCAGGTGGTTGCAGAGATATCCTTGATCAAAGTTTTGTCAAAAATTTAAACGTATCTGTCATGTGATAAGCGTTTTGAAATTCTCTAAAACTTTGATCAAAGATATCTTTGCAACCACTTGATCAAATTCAATGAAAATTTTTTTATTTGAATTCTATGGATCCATAAAATTCAAATAAAAAAATTTAACGAATTTGGTCAAGAACTTGTAGAGATATCTTTAATGAAAGATTCTTCTATTTTCAAAAAGTATATTATAAAGAAGCTGCGCCAAATAAAAAAAGCTATTATGGAATGAATATTTTAACCAAATAACTTGAAATTTTAGAAAGCAAAATTTTAGCATATTCTCTATTGATTATATTAGTGTGCAGTAACTTGTTTCATTTGAATTTGTAAAAATCTAGCCTGTGATAGTGATTTTTTTGTTTTCATCAAAATTGAAAATTTTAGAAAATTCTGAATCTGGAAGCAAATTGAAAAATCATCATAACTTTGTCAATATTAATCCATTTATAATGAAATTTTAACTGAAGACTCTCGAATACCTATTCTATCAACTTACTAATTCATGTTTTGGAGGTTTTATTTTGAGAAAGTGCTTCTGAAATCATTTGAAGTTTAGAGGAAAACTTGTGAAAACGTATGTATCAAAATTTACCAAAACGGTAATATCTTTACGAGTTTTTAATATTTTTTCATGAAATTTGAGATTCTATTAGTCCATGATATGTGCTACAAGTCTTGTTATAAATTTTTTTTAGTTAGCATAGTAAAATTTCTTGTAAATCATCGCCGAAAAGTGGGTTATTTTGAAAAAACAAAAAAAACATATTACAAAGAAGCTGTATTGAAATTGTTTACAGGAACTTTTATCAAAGATATTCCACGAGTTCTTGACCAAATTTGATAAAAATTTTTTTATTTAATTCTACGAATCCATATAATTCAAATAAAAAAAAATTTATTAAATTTGATCAAGAACTCATAGAGATAATATTAATAAAATTTTTAAAAGCTAAAATATTTAAGTAACAAAATCGAGGTGATCTACATGTACCATGGTGCGAATAGCAATTCCCTTTTTAAATATCTGACCTGGGTCAAACGGGTAACCCGTGCACCCGAGTGGGCTGCCGATCAACCCGGGTGACCCACGGGTTCACCTGTTGGGTGACAGGGTTATAGTATATCACTAGTCACTACATACAAATAAACAATAAATGACATAGTTGGATCTGGAGGGCACATGAAAAATTTCTTATCTTTTTTTTTTAGTTTCATTTTTCTTTTTTTCATATATCTGTACATATAATATACCGGTAGACATTAGTCTTGTGGTATTATATAATTTTTATCGTTTATGCTAGACGTGTTAGCATCTACAGTTTCTATTCTTTTTTTGCTTTTTCTTTGGTTTTTCTTTTACTATTTCTTTCTTTTGGTTGTATTTTTGGTTGGTTATTTAGTTAGTTATTTAGGTATTGTCCCCCCTTTAATCCTTTCCCCTTTTTTATTCTTCTTTATGAGAAGCTCAGAGAAGAAGTTTTTTGGTGGAATAGATTCTGTGGTTGGTTTTCTGAAGCCAGGCAGTGCTATACTTCTTGCTGATGGGAAAAACCGTCACTTGAGTATGAGCAAACCATTTCAGTGCAGTAGCCAAAGTTGTGCACCAATTCGGGCAGCCGGCTTAGTTTGGTCTTTACAGTTAGTATATTAAATTATGTAGCTTTTATGTAATTTGCTAATAAAGATCAGACAGCTATAAAGTTTAAAAAATACATAATAATTTAACAAAATAATTTTATATATAACAAAAAGTTAATATGAGGTAGTGTTAGGGTAGAGTTGAGTTAGAGTTAGAGGTTAGAGCAAAGTAATAATATACTATAATTTTGCAAGAAATTTTTTTTGTTAGAGCTCAAAATTTGTACATTACACCTGATCTTCAAATTTAATTGGTTGAATATTTGGATATGTTATACAAGCACAATATAAGAGTGCAAAGCCTAGGAACTTCAACTTTTATTTTAATAAGTATTTTAAAGCTTTAGTAAAAATTTTTAATTAAGTAATTGTTAAAATATCTTTTTTAAAGTTTATTTTAATAGAGAATATAAATAACAAATATAGATATATAAAAATAGTTCATTCGGTAACTGTGGCTCAGATTGGTTGGGTATGAAACCTGTAACCTTGGTCCTACTATCTTGAATGGGAGCTTTGGCGCAATGGTGTATATTACACTGCAAATCCAGGGAACCAGAAAAACAGAAACCTGTTTGGCAAGTCCCGAGTAAGGAGGTAAAGAAGATCTGATGGTGCTACCAAATAAGGATGTACTGGGGTCAGAACGAACTTTATAAGGGCAATGTAGATAACGATGTGGCCTTGGCGCAAGTTACTGAAGACCACGATAGTTATATGATGTGTGACATATTCTTGTAAGTGGCTGGCAATTTCTACGAGAGTAAAGTAGCCCTAAGGTCAGTAGCTATTGAGAATAACCCTAGAAAAGCCTTAATATATATTGGCTTATAGGTATGATAGTAATAGAAGAAGCATGGGTCAGAGAGTTTAAATAGGCAGGTCCCGTAGTTGGTCTGCAGGTATGACAGCTAGTGTAGAACCTTTGGGCGGACTACTTAAATTAGGCACCAAAAGTGCACGTGTGGCTAGTTGTACACTCATTCATATAACAAATATTACAAATATTTAATAAAACTGTCGGCCAAAGTAGACGGCCATTAAATCTAAATATATATATATATATATATATATATAAATAGTTTATAAATAATATTATTTTATAATCAATTAGTTATATCACAGATCAAAACGATGCACATCGGT
This sequence comes from Gigaspora rosea, assembly GCA_003550325.1. Classification (NCBI taxonomy): domain Eukaryota; kingdom Fungi; phylum Glomeromycota; class Glomeromycetes; order Diversisporales; family Gigasporaceae; genus Gigaspora; species Gigaspora rosea. The sequence goes on along the minus strand of QKWP01000299.1, from coordinate 39,270 downwards.
ATAATATTGGGTACCCGAATATATATGATATGTGACCGATATGTGTAAGATATATTTATACACGTACTCGATATGTGTAGAGTTCATGCAGGATATCAGACACATATCAGACACATATAGTACACATATAGTACACATGCCGTATATATGCCGTATACATACCGCATATATAAATTCTGTAATACATCATATACCCGATATGTATCCGATATAAAGTAACATCAAGAAAGAATAAATTCGAATATTCATATATTTTTTACAATCCCCTAATTATCACTTTGCCATAACAATAATATAAAACAATTTAATAAAAATTATATATATATATTTTTTATTTATTTATTATAAACAATTCTCTAACAAATCAGTTACAATTTGGATCTAACAAGGGTGTGGCGACTTAGAGAAGTTGGTAAGTTGTCACCCCCAAGTGGCAGGTCTTGAGTTCAAATCCCACTGGCGACGCTTTTGAAAAAATAGACCTGTGTTCCGGTAACTGTTTCTTGTCGATCGGTTGGGTACATCACCTGTAGTCCTTGGTTACCATCTTGAATGGGAGCTTTTGGGCGAAGTTATGTCTCGTGACACAAACAAATCCAAGGAACCAGAGAAACAGAAACCCATTTGGCAAGTCCTGAGTAAGGAGGTAGCTCTGATCTTCGACGGTATTAACCAAAAACTGGAATATTGGACTGAAACCGGGGAACCGGACGTTGTCCTTGGGGACAAGGTCTACCAACCTGGCCGCCGGAGTCACACCGGAGGAAAAGGACCCATGTTGAGGAATTGGGGACCAAGGGGTGAAAAACCATAATGGCACCTAATGTCGGGTAGATCAACCCTTCCGGGCCAACTGGATTGGAAGTCTGGAAAAATGATGAAGGACCGGTAGGAAAGTGATGGTGGGTACTGGGGTTGGAGCGAACCTTATAAGGGCAGAAGCAGGTAATGGTAGCGGTTGGGTATCCCCTGACTGCAAGTTGCTTGCCTCGGTGAGTGCGTAAGTTACCGAAGTGTAGGTAATACCTGTGTGGGACAGGGACTGCTCTACCAAGTTTACCCGCGAGGATAAATTAGTCCTAAGGGGATGTAGATAGCATCCAGGGCTGTCTTCGACTGACTAATGTATCGGAGGGCTGTACCAGTGATCACAAGTAGGATTGACATGCGAAGCTTGGACCAGAGGGTTTAAATAGGCAATCCCCTAGTCGGGTTGTAGGTATGGCAACTAGTGTAGAACCTTCGGGCAGACTACTTAAATTAGACAACCAAAAGTTGTACGTGTGGCTAGTTGTACTCTCATTCAATGTAATTCAATTGTGGGTGCGCCCAAAGAGGCGCCCTTGATCCACAGGCTTGATTAAATAAACTCTCACCCAATGCGGGAACTTTGACACAAAAAAAAAAAAAAACAATTTGGATCTAACATCTATAATCTACAATCCTATAGCAAATAACTAATGAAATACTAGTAATAATACAACAAAAAAAAAAGAAAAAAGTTCAACAAATCAGTAACAAAACACCTAAAACGCCCAAGAAAACTAACAAGGTACCCAAGGTAAAATCTACAAGACACCCCAAAACACATCAAAGCAACATCAAAATCGGTGACAAAACACCTGAGGCAACCATGAACTCGCACAGAAAGCACCCAAGAAAACTGACAGGGCACCCAAAATGAAATCTACACAAAAGACCCTGAAATGCACCCAAAGCAATGACGAAATCGACAACAAGAACCATGTAGTCATACAAGAACGCCCAAAAAAATGAAGCAAAACTCTGAAACAACGTCGAAATCGGCAACAATACACCTGAGGCAATCACGAAATCACGCGAAGAACCTAAAAAAACAGAAAAACTAAAGAATAGTATTTAGAACTAGAGTGCGTCAACAACAATATGACAAGAAAAAACACGGCACCAGCAACGATTAATACACCGAAATAGTCGACACGACACCAACGACGAAGCACCGACTAATGACTTCGACGAAATCCGAAGCCATTACCCGAAGAACCTAAAAAAGAAAAACATGAGTTAGTATTCAGTGATTAAGGACACCAACAACTGAAAAACATGCACCGAAATGGACAACACCAACAGCGGCAAACAAAGAAGTTGTAATGGCACCAACGACAAGAAAGGTTGCTCCAAAATGATCGACAGTTATTTTCAAAAAAAAAATTATTAGCAGTTAGTACTGTATTAAAATAGAATAACAAAAAAAAAAAGAAAAAAAAGAATACTTATCTATTCTGACGGGGAAAAGTTTAAATAAAATATAATAACGAAAAATGATAATAAAAAAAAAAATACAGTATTTTAAAATAAATTATAAAAAAAAATAAAAGACGAAAAAAAAATATAAATATATCGTACTTAAATAAAAAAAATGTGAAGATCTGATCTAGATCTAAATGTTAATAAATAAAAAAAAATTAAAAATTTAATAAAAATAATTAAAAATAATAATAATGAAATATAATTAAAAAATAAACGAAATATAATTAATTAAAAAATAAATGAAATAATTAAAAAACATTAAAAAAAAATCAAAAAAAAAATCAAAAAAAGTGGTAAAAAAATTATAATAAAAACAAAAGTTAAAAAGCAAAAAAGCTAAACAGTTAAAAAAATAAAAAAATAATTTAAAAAATAAAAAAACGATAAAAAAAAATTAATAAAAAAAATAATTTTAAAAATAATTAAAAATAGAAAAAATAAAATAAAAAATAAAAAAAATCGAAATAACAAATAAAAAAAAATTTAAAAAATTAAATATATTAAAAAAATAAAAAAATTAGAAAAAAATAATAAATAAAAAAAACGAAAATAAAATAAAAATAACAAAAAAAAAGCGAAATTTAAAAAAAAATTAATTGTAAAACAATAAAAAAAAACCCTGAACATAAAATAATTTAAAAAAAAAGGGATTATATATATGTACCCAAAGGTACATATACCTGCATCATGTGACCTATAGATCACCACCAAAATTCAAGATCAGGTGTAACGTTACATAATCAGAAAAATTCAAAACAAACGTTCGTTTTGACAAAAATCGCTCATTTTGCAAGAAACTGTATACTAAACCACTTTCTGTACATTAATTAAAAGTTTTTCTTGAGCAATTTTACTATATAATACCCTAAACTCTAACCCTAATATAGTTCTCACCCTAATCCTAACCTAAAATAAACAAGGTCAATTATGTATGTATTATCATATGATCAAAATAATGGATACAAAAAATTTAATATACCTACGGGTATAACAAAATTAATTCAAAAAAAAATTAAAACGATAAATTTGTTAATACGAAAAAAAAATTGAAAAAAAATAAAAAATAAAAAAAAAATAATAAAAGAAAAAAAAATTAAAAAAAATAAATAAAAAAAATTATTAAAAAAAAAGTTTTAAAAAAAAGTGGATAAAAAAAACGTGTTTGCTTTGTTTATTTATTTTATTATTTATTTATTGTTTCCTGCACATATATGCAATATGGTGGGAATAAAAATTCCAGCCTTACTATGAGAATAACTGGAAATTTACTTTTATTCCCACCATTGCATATATGCGCTATAGATGCAATCTGTTATCTATTGCTAGTTAATACTGTATTTATCAGGTACCCGATATATTTCAAATTAAAAAAAATTTTAAGTAGTAAAAATTAATTTTTTATATCGTAAAGGATAAATTATTTTGAATATATAGAATATATGCATTGTAAACAATGATTTAGAATTATAATATATGTAGATTTAAAAATTATTTTTATTACATATACACATCGGGTACCCGATATATCCAAACTATACGATATATGTATGATAGGTCACCGACATGTAGTATTTTATATATTTTTCAATTATAATAATATGGTACCCGATAGGTACCTGATATATTGGTTTTTGACCTGTGCATTCAGTAAACTGGTTGAATATATGAAAGTTAAAATGATTAAGGATAGTAATAACAATATTTACAGAAAAGTGTATAAACTATCTAGTACTATTGCACTCAAGATATTGGGTAGTTCAGCTAGTGTTTCTAAAAGATTTATTAGTTTTGGGTCATTGTTTATAAAGTTTGAAAATGCTGAGCTTTCATTATTTTGGTGCTAGTGGTTAGTTTGTTTCTTTTTTTTTATTTTATTTTTTCAACTTTGGTGTATTGTATATAGTAATTTCAGGCTTTATCATTTTGGTACTATAGTTAGTAATCAACTTTTGCCATTTTGGTTGTTTTGGGTTTGTGATTTTGGCATACTAAGTCTTGTCTATGTTTTCACATAGATATGTTTTTTCATAATCTGCTAACCTTTTTTCACTTTAGAGCCATTATTGGTAGTAAGTTTAGTCATTATTGGTGTTCTAATTGTGAAGGTTTCATTGATGATTTTAGGCTTTTTACCTTCTTATTGGTAAGTAAGTCTTGTTGGTGTTTTTGCTTTCAGTAGATTTTTTTCTTTTTTTTTTTCTTGGCTTATTTTTTTTTTTTGCTAGAATAATAGGTTCAGGTTTTGTTGTTTTAGTGCTATTATTGGTAATTTCCATTTTGGTTGTTTTAGGTTTGTGATTTTAGCATAGTAAGTCTTGTCTGTGTTTTTGCATGGATACATTTTTTTTTCTTGACTAATTTTTTTTACTTTAGAGCCATCATTGTTAGTGACTTTAGGCTTTGTTTTTGCTAGTGTTCTTGGACTTTGTCATTTTGTTAACATTATTTGTGGAGGTTTTATTAGTGCTATCATTGTTGAGACTTCACAGAATGCTTTTGTCATGTTTTCTCCTTGAATATAAGTAGGATGGAAGCTCATAGTGGTTATTGCAAAATACTTAGTTTTTTTTTTTATAACATGAACTGGTATCATGTGAGAATTTTAGTTTTTTTTATATAATGTTATAATATTGTAATGGTTCGTGTTTAATAAATTAAATATTTTAATAAAGTATGCAATGCTATGGCTGCACGTAATCGATTTTGATTGGTCGATCACGGAGTCACTATGAACTAACGCTCTATTTTTAATTAATTAAAAATTTTTAATAAATTATGTTTTTACTAGGGGTTATTGATATCCACTTCTATTTTATAATTATATTGGTATTATAATACGGCGGTCATTGATCATAAATTATACTATTTAGCAAAATAACAAGCATGAATGACAAAATAAAAAGAAAGTGATTTATAACAAAACAGTATAATACTCATGATCAATAGTGGCCGTGCTATAATAGTTTTCTATTACAATTTAGGGTTTTGGGTGCAGTTTTAGAATAAACTAGGGACTTTATATAGTATAAAAACCTTTGATATAAAGGTCTAAATTTTATGAGATATAGCATCCTGGTTATCAATAGCCCTCGGATATATTCATTTTTTAAATCATTAATTTGAAATATTTACTATTTATGGTTGAATATTTATAATTTATTCCGGAGGATATTGATAAACAGGTGCTATATCTCAACAATTTACCAAGTAATTAAGTTTAAGGGTTCTAAATAAAATGTTCAGAACTCCCAAAACTTTATGCATAACAAAATTTAGACCTTTATATTCCATTGGACAAAATTGTGGGATGGCTAAAGCCATGTACCCACGTGATTTTTTGAAATTTTAGTTAAAATTCGTGTCAGAGGCTGTTTAGCATTAGGGTCGGGGTTAAGGTTAGGACCAACATATAGGTAAAATTGCCTTCCCGACATTTTTATTAATGGCCCAAGATAGGTTTGACTGCCGTTTTTAATTCTTGCGTTTTTTTTTTGTTTTTTTGACTTCTTCGGGCTGATCCGTGTAAACAAAATTTCGCGACTCCGGTTGGTTGATTTACGCGAAAATGTCACGTAGGTACATGGCTTTAAACGACCCCCGGGTTGCAAATTAATACCGAAAGTGCGTTTTTTGACCAAAGATTCAATATTAATATATTATTTTCATAAAATTTGTCTGCCATATCTATGCTCACTAACAAATCATCGTACAATCAGGTGATTGTTCAAGTGATATGCAACGCGCTAAAACAAATCTTTAAAAAAAAGAAAAAATAAATTTTAAGCATAAGATTAATAAAAAAAAAATCTTGAATAAAATATTCTAATTTGCATATATGTAAGGGCCGCTTTTTTTATACTTAATTTTTATAGTTTACTTGTAAAATTCTACTACATTTTCTAGAGGTGCGCTAAACTAATGAGTACAACCGTAAATTGAACAGGCCTTCCCTTTAGATCCATTACGCTCAGGATCCATATTGAATAGAATAACCCGGATAAAAATTATTATTATAAAGCTACCCGAAATCTATAATAAGTTCCGGATAGCTGAAGATTTTCCAATATCTAATATATATAGAATAATTTGGGTGCTGCAAAAATCTGTAAGTATACTGTAAGTTTAACGTTTTTATTATGCCGGGCTTAACCCCTGAAGAATTGTGATGGCACGTGTATAATCCGTGTTCCAGAATACAGATCAATGTTTTAAATATGTAATACAATTCTTCAGGGGTTAAGTCCGACATAGCGATAACATTAATTTTTATTTGCAAGTTTTTCCTGTGCAGCACTCATTTCGTGTAAAGTAAACTTTTACGGAAGGATGAATACAATATGATATCAAACTAACACGATTCCTATTTTATTAACTTTACTAATGTGTAACTCGTAATTGAAGGAACATGCTACTCTTGAAATTAAAACAAATTAGTGATTTTTGCTTGAAATTTTTTAATGAATGCTATAAATGTTTTAAAATTTTCCCAAAAATATTATGCCGTAATTTCATTTGAATTTAAATCCAACTCTACTAACTCTATTGATGACAACAAAAAAAAGGGTAATAATAAAAAGTTTTCAGATGAAAATATTTTACAAGAATGAATGGCCGAAGTTTTTTTTTTTTTTTTTTGTATTGTTTTATTTTGTTTTTTTTTTTACTTTTTTTGTCTAAGATTAAGTGTGTCAATAGAGTCGAGAATTATATTTTTGTCGTATCGTTAATGTTGCGGAAGCACTGCAGAAAAGAGAGTAACAATTGAAAAGGTTAGCAAAAAACGATCCTTTTGATTTTTTTAATCACCCTTCATCCGTTGTTTTTCTTACAACACGAAAAACCTCTAATTCTTCTATGGTTTCTTCTAAATCTTCGAAACCGTTAGCATGGGCTAATAATTTTTCCCCATGACGAAAATCAATAAACACTTCCACGCCATCACCTAAAAACATATCAGCATCAAGATGATTGTTTACCCGGAGCATCCATGGAAGTAATAGTTTTCGTTGTTGCCACAAATATCCAAATATGAATCCATTTCCACCTATATGAGTATCATGATTTTCTGTGGACCAACTGATCGATTTGTATCCTCCAAATACCGCTTCATCTTCATTTTGATTTTTAGTTCTAATTATTGTCATAGTCGGACCTTGATTATAACATAGATCTCTCCATGCAGTTTGCGCTAATTCGTTGCCAGGACATCGGAAAATTAAATGAAAGTCAAATGGTATTTTATCAAATGTTTCAAATGGCAAATTTTCAGGAAGATCACAATCAGTCTCCGGATGATTTATCCAATAAGAAATTAGAGCAGGTTCTTCATTTTCTTTAATTATTGTTGAATTAAGACGTAAAGGTTGAACATCATAAACGAATTGAAATTGAGTGTTTGCATGATACTCCACAACTTGATCATAAAGTTCAGGGGCAAATACTCTAGTTAATGGGCCTACTTTTTTCATGAAATCATCTGGAGGCATTTGGAAAAATCTTATTTGTTGAATAAGATGTATTACATTAGATTGTAATGTGGTTATGTTGTCGGCAGTCCAGGTTGAAAAATCGTCAGCAAGTGAAATACCAGGTGTATTATTTATACCCCACATGATGACGGCAGCAAAAATGTCAATTTCGTCCAAACCCAATATATCTCGTTCTACCAGACTAACCACGTAGTCATGTGGCATGAATAAGAATTCTTTAGAGCTTATAAAGGTCTTTGGTTGACGTAGAATTGCATCGTTACATAATGACACTAATTCTTTACATCGTGATATTTGTAATGCTACATATAATACTTCACTACTTTTCTCATTTACCCAAGATTTCTCAGTCTTAATTAAATCAGCTTCTAAATAATCTACAAAAGCATCCATCATTAATATATCTGCTGCTTTTAGTAGTTGTAACTTTTCCGTTACTCCAAGCTTTTCGATTTTCAAATAAGCACCATATATATAACTTTAAGGAAAAATAAATTATATAAAGTTTAATAATTTTCAAAATAATAAAAAAACAATTATGATTTAAAAATAATAATAAAAATAATAAAAATTTTAAATATTTTTTTATTATATTTGCTCATACGTACAAAAGCACATGTCCAAATATAGCATGTGGTATACTCATGCCTCGTAAATCAATAACAAAAAAGCCATTTTCTTTTTTTTTCCATGCAGCAGATAACGCAGCTCTAAAGTATTCAGATCTAGTCCTTAAAATGATTGAGTGAGCTTTAAACGACTCACTAGCGATCTCGTCTCCCACATGAATTATCACATCGAAAGTTTCTTCCTGATCTAAAATTTTAAGAAAATCGCTAGAAAGTTGTTTAAATGATATAACAGTATCATAAAGTTCTGGCATGATTCCCTATTTTTTAGTTGGTTGAAAAGGAAAGATAAATAAAATTTTTATTAGAGTGAAAGAAAAGGAAGAAAAATTATTTGTAAAAATACAAACCAAAACCAACAAATCGATATATTTATACGTGCGTACGTAATACCCTGCAGGATAACAAACACTATAACACATGTGTACATATGTACTACATCGCACATGCACCAAAAATCAATTTCCGTAATTAAATATACAATAATGGAGTTCATGTCAAATAATATGCATAAGTTTCATAAGTTTCCGAATGATCATCTAATTTCCTAAATTTATTTATTTACCCGGCTCAGAGCAAAATTTTAACCGGTAATCCACCTAACTACCGGTAATACATTTTTCAAATCACATAAATCGATATTGATCATGCGACAATCGTTTTTATAAAAAGATATACATATTTTTAATTTTATATATGTACTCTAACTAAAAAAAAAAAAACTTGAATTTATTAGTAAATTCACTATGCCGATATAATTTTATATATTGTCTGTGCTCAATTTCATTATACTGATTTTATTAGTCTTCATTAGGATGGATCCGGTAGGTTATCGTTCAGCTGTCGGTTATTATTATTGACTCAACCGATTGGCCGCAGTTAGTTAGAAATAACTGGTCAAACAACTGGTAAAATAACCGGTCAATATAACTAGTCAATAACTGGTCAATGATAGTCAATGTCAATGATGGTTAATGACCGGTCAATGACCGATCAAATAGCCAAACCTGCAAAACTTTACCGTTACTAGACTGTTACAAGAAAAGTATAGAAAAAAAAAAAAAAAAAAAAAAAAAAAAAAAAAAAAAAAGAGAGAAAAGTATAGTACATTAAAAATAAAAAATAATTAGCGTTAAAAATTTTTCTAAAAAATTTCGCTATTAGGTTAAGGTTTGAAAGTCATGATAATACCTAAATTTCGTAAGAAAATTTTGCTAGTACTGTATCAGCCAGAACTAACTAGCCGGTCGGTTTCGGTTATGGTTACGACCGGTCATGACCGTAATCTCCCTACCCTAGTCTTCGCTACATCGAGAGTTCACTATAACGAGAGTGGTTTGTATCATATATCTCTGTTAAATTATAATAAATGAAGTTCCTTCATCTAACAAGTCATAATAATACTCAATAAACTATCATAAATGTAGACACAAACTAATGAATTAGATCCCATTTATTTGCGCTTTTATAAAGCTTGCTATTGGGCCTTTAAACAATATTAAGACCAAATTTTGACACTGTGTTAATATCGAAACATAAGATCTTATCAAACGATTCTTCATATTTATATTTAGGTAAAGCTTTAGTATTAGTTTATTTTAATACACAATAATACAATATTATATTATGAAATTAGTATTATTTTCAAGTTTTTTCTCAAACTACTTTACTTTTTGTAAATTAATTAGGAGCTTTAACGCATATATGGATTTTCCTACCAATTTCAGACCTAATCAAATTCGTATATTTTGATCCATTGTTGATATCTCATCTAGTAATTAGATCTTGATGATTTTAGTACCATGTGAATTGAATCAACAATTTGAAAATCATCAAGATTTGGGTCACTAGATGGCAAGATATCAATGATAGATCAAAAATATACAAACTTGATTGGAATACGAATAATCCCATATTTATCACACATTACTGTTTTCTAGCTTAAAAATTTGAAGTACATATACCTAAGGATAGTTAATCCATAGATGTATAAAAAAACTTAAAGTTTCGTTTATGAAGAGTCTTCTGTAGTATTATAAACGGTTACATTTACATTTTTTTTTTTTAAAAAAAAAATCATTTTTTTAAAACGGTATATTAGAGCTCTAAACCATATGTATCCATTTGTATAAATTGATCAACCACTAAGAAAGTTAATCTATGCCATTTGGAGACTTTAATATTAATATAGAATTTAACTTAAATTGGCTTCACAATTTGGAGGGGATTTAGGTTTGAGAAGCATGCGATTAAAGTTCGTGTTACACGCAATTTCAGTTCTAGATTTATTTATAGACATGCCAAATTAAAATTTATCTTCTGATTGGTTGTTATTCTATTTTTAGAGTGTTATACAGTATATTCAACGAATTGATTTTTTCAAATCTAAAAAATCTCAAAAGTTTATTAAGCTAAAACTGTACGGCATATTATATATAGAATCGATTCTTTAATTGAATCCCAAAAACTTAAAATTGGTCAGAAATAGGGTTGGATCGGTCATTGAATCCAAAAACTTTGGATCGGTCCTGAGAAGACCGATTAAAGACCAGTCTTTTCGGCCGATTACATGGTCTTCGGTTTTCAGTCTTTTTAGCCAGTTCGGACCGATTAATAATAGACTACTAAAACTAGGAAACAGGTACTGTTAGATGTCCCGAAGCAAAAATCTTAAAATAAAAAACAAGGATTAATAGTATGTATAATGACGATCATCTAATCTATAAATAGGAAAGTCCTCTCATCGCCAAATGCTTCGGTGTGCATCAGAATCATAGTCGACTGGATCGGAATTGATCGATTTTTCCCCATGATCATAAAAAATTTTTACTAATGAAATCATATCCATTCATTAAGTAAAAAACGACCAGCTGATAATTTTGCTATAGAACCAGCTAACAACTAGGGCTAAACGCCAACCTAGAACCGACGCATCCCCGGAATTTTGGTGATCCTCCTGTAAATTATCGCAACGCTTCGGACAATAAGCTTTTTAAAATAGTTAAACATGAATTTTATTTCGAAACACTCACTTGAAAAATAGCTTATTTTTGAGACGAAGAACCGGACCATAGATACTATTGACTGTTCTTATTAGAGATCGAAACGAACTGGATCGGACCGATTCAGCACTAGTCAGAAAAATGCAAAACAGTGAATTTCTTAGAGAACTATGTATAATTGGTAAATTAAATTGTGTCAGTCGTCTGATGACCGAATTTATTTCGTAGAGCTTTGTAATATGCAAAATGAAAGAATGTTTATTAAATTGAGTCATCAGATGACGGATACCGGGAGGTCGTTTCGACTGTTTCGACTCTTACTAAAACGTACCCATGGTGTTTTACGATTTTTACAGGGCTATCTCCAAATTTCTGGGTCGGATGCGTCGGATCTAGGTCGGTGCCTAGCCCTGGTTGTTAGCAGGTTCTATAGCAGCTGGGCATTTTTTACTTAATGAATGGATATGATTTCATTAGTAAAATTGTTACGACAGGGTGAAAAACCCGCGAAAGTGGTTACGTTATTGATGCAGATCATTATCTAAAATAGTAAACAACCTATAACTAAGTAGGATATCTCTGTCTCAGGTTTCACCCTTTTTATGATCAATTCCGATCCAGCCGACCATAACTCCGATGCACTCCGACATATCCCGACCTGGGATTTGGGACCCCTTATGAGTTGGTGTTTTAGATTTACAGGGGATCACCAAAATTCTGAGTCAGATGCGTCGGCTTTAGGTCGGTAGTTATTAGCTGGTTCTATAGCAAAATTACCAGCTGGGCATTTTTTACTTAGTGAATGGGTTTGATTCATTAATAAAATTTTTTATGATCTTGAGGAAAAATTGATCAATTCCGATCCAGTCGACTATGATTCCGATGCACACCGAAGCATTCTGACCCGAAATTTTAGTGACCCTTGTATGAGTTGGTGTTTTACCACCTGTTATATTTAGAGGTTGTACCCGAAATAAATTTCAAATTCCGGATAACCCGCCCGTTTACCAGATTATTACCGGGTCACAAACCGGATTGTTTTAAAAAATCCGGGTTACCCGGTTGACCCGGTAGACCCGGTTTGTTTGATTGGCTAATGCAAAATTGAGGTAGCTCTTAAGGGTATGTAATTTTTTTAGAGGTTGCACCCGTTAAAAAATTTAAGCTCCGGGTTACTCACCGTTTACAACATTATAAACTGGGTCATCTTAATAATCCGGGTAATCCGTTTTTTTGATTGATTGATGCAAAATCATAAATTCTCTTATATGCATTTTTTTTAAAAAACTACGTATAATGATAATGGTAACTGATAAATTTATTTAATTTTTATGTCAGGTGCCCCGAGAATCATGATAATAGCTGTAACATAATCAGTTTATTCTCCAACGGCTAGAGGCAGTCGGAAAACAAACTGGGTTTAAATAATAAAATTTAAAATGACCTCACACCAACGGACATACGTACTGTACATACGTTTGTACGTCACATTATCATGCTTATGGATAATTAATTCGGGTCACCCGGTTAACGATAGCTATGACCCGGTTGACAGGTGTTAACCGGGTTACCCGGGTAACACTTATACGGGTACAAGCTCTAGTTATATTGTAATATTATCTCAAAAATCAACTAATTAATTAGTATGCGATTTTCTAAGTAAAAATGCCACGCCCCAAAAACCCTTCCAAATACTAATCCAAAATACTATAAATTTAAGTTAAAAATTTGTAGTGAGAAAAATTTATAATAGTTTTTGTCTCGAACCATCTACTACCCGATCGAACATGTGATAGGCCCGATTACGATCACATGTTCGATTGGTCCATCGAACAAAACTATGAAGTAATTTTGGTGATTAGTAATCAATCAGTGATGGAATTATGATATATAGTTAATACCGATAATTATTAGTAATATGAGGTATTGAGTCATAGTATATTACACACTCCCATCAAGACGCACTTTTAAATACTTGTTATTTGATTTTTATTATTTGGTACGTTCTTTAAAGAGTTCCGAAATAGATAACCAAAACCTATAGTAAAGTATATGGGAATGGCAATGGCCAACCTTGTCTTTTCTGCGAACTAGACATTCGCTCTGCTTGTGTCGACCCTCCCACCCTGCCTGGTATTAATGATAATGCGTCTTTTGAATGGCCTGTCGGGTGTCACGGGAATTTTTGGTAGTGCATAAAAAGTTCGTCATAATCGCATGGTGGGAACATTTACATTGATAGTAATGGTTTATCGTATTATCATTACCTCATTTTCGGTTAATAATGTGTAATAACTAAATCGGGCATAGAGTGGGAAGATCGTAATTGTGATTATTTAATAAAGTGGGAGGGAGGAACGATAGGTAACATATAACAGTAGTTGACTAATGAAATATCGTCCATTTCAATGATTACACTTTCCTTAATTCCCAACTATCATTAACCCGAGTCCCCTAATAAAACATTCGTCCCGCATAACCTATGCAACGCTCAAAGCTAATCTGCAAGGCCCAATTATCGCTCTCCCAATTTCGAGCGTTACACGGGACAACAGTCATTTGCCTAGTAAACAAAAAACAAATTATCGCTAACGAATTAACACATAAAATGTTAGAAGAAAATATCAACATAAAGGGGTATCGCCATATATTCGACCTACAATGTTTTAAGAATGCTTTTGGAGAAACAATGGTAGATTTATACACTTTTCAGAGTTCCAGGGTTGCAAAAGATGCAAAGGAAGCAGTGCAACAATACTATGTTCACATGCTTAATAATCGATCTCACCAGTCCAAAGAATTTCAAAAGAATTGGTTGAGCATTTTGGTGCTTTTACGGGCAGTAATAGCCAGCCTTACACAACATCAAACACTGCTTCATCCCATAACCCAGAACATTTAAAATGTGTTAGAGACTTAATACAAGGCCTGCAACCATTATCTGATGCCGTTAATAGTTATATTAGAAATACATATCCAGGATTGTATGAAAAAATGAGAAAACTCGATCTTGGACCAAATGTCCCTAAATCGCTTGGTGCTTTTCCCACTGTGGCAGTTAATTTTAACATCATCTCTCAGTTCCATCGAGATGTAAAAGACCATTGTGATTCACTTTGTGTGGTCTGCCCACTTGGGATATTCAAGGGCGGACAATTGGTGTTTCCAGAACTTAAATTAGTTGTTCATGTTAAAAAGGGACAAGCAGTGGCTTTTAGGTCTAATATTTTGGTTCATGGGTTCTTACATGTGTACGCCATAGTGTGTATAATAAATGGTAATTTTTCTCCATTTATGGTTATGAATTTGTACGTTATCATTATTATATATTGTAAGCACATAGCCAATCTTTAGGAAATTTGAAATCTAATTGTAATCAATTTTGATTAAACGATTAATAATCGCTTAAAGTCAAAGAAAAAAAAACTTTAAAAGATCGAAATAAAATATAATTAATATTTAACTGCACTTCGATCATAATCGGATAATGAATTGAACGATAACATGTTAATAAATGATTCTGACAGGATAAATCTCATAATATTTAGAAGAATAAAATGATTATATCATAATTTTATTCATTTCGCAAGATAAATTTAAGAGATGAGTCTGCCAAGGGAAAACCTGTCATTGGGTTTTCAATTATATTTTGTACAGGACACAATCCCTAACAAATTAAACTGATTTTGTCCGGTACAAGATATAATTGAAAGCCGATGACAAGTTTTCCCTTTGCAGCACTCAAATAGTAAAATCAAGATATTGTATTATTAATAAATTTGATAATTTATCACGAAAATTGATCTGGGTTCCAGCTTCCATTCAAAGACACCGGCGGCGTTGTCGCTCAATTTAACGATGCCCATTTTTCCGAAGTATCATTTCTCGGATCTCATAATACTGATAACCTTATTTTCTGACAAGACATATATTTTCTGACAGCTCATTTCGCCGATAAAAGTTCTCGCCAAAAGCTTTTTTTCGATCAAACTAATTTCTCGACGACTTATTTTTTAATGTTTGATATTTGCAGTTTTTAAATGACTGTTCGGATTATCGATTAAATGATGTTTCGGGAAAATGAGATTCAAACTGTGTCTTGTCATTAAAATTTGTTGTTAGTGTTATGCTTCGATGAAATGATATTTCACAAAAATGGATTTCGGGAAGTTAATCTGTAACCCACTGGTTTGTATGCATGTGTATTAATTTTATTAGTATTATAAAATTGTATGCGTATTACATTTTTGTGTGTGCTATTGGTGAATGGAAATTTACACCTTGTATTTCATCAACCATCCTGTACTTTATAAATTTTGACTTTCTTTTAATTTGAAAGTTGTAATTTTTTGTACTGACATACTATGTCAGTTTCGAAAATATGTATGATTAACAAAGTTTATAAAATTTAACCTTTAACTTTGATAATTATGTTATAAGAGTGTTACTGTTGTTCCTTTTTCATGTTAATATGGTTTAACGTTGAAATGCTTATGTTTGAAATATTTTTTATAACCCGTAAAAATACATATTTTATTAGTTATACATATTTGATATTTATTTGGTTTCAAAATTTTAAAGCCAATATTTCTATTTTTTTCGTGTATTTGATTAAGAACCTTGATGAACTATCATTATCCTTAACCGTAAAAAATTTTGAAAGCATTGAAAAAAAGCATACGAATAGTTCTTTGAATTCGAATAACAGCAATACTATAGGCAATTATGAAGAAACAATTGAGTATATACTTTTTTGAATTATTTTAGATATCTGGTTTTTCGTTTTATTAAAGTTATAATTTTATTATTGTAATTGGTACTTGAGTTTATTGAATAAAATTATAATTAACTATCGCAAACTTTTGCACACATTAAAGGACGCACAAATCTTTTATTCTTAGCATGAATGATAAATTGATTGAATTTGTTAGAATTTAAATAATATATATCAGACAACATTGGAATTGCATCATGAATCTTTAATCATCTGTTTAATAACGATTATGTAACTCTATCTTATAGATCATTGATAGTAATCACAGCATCAGTGTAAATGAACGAAAAACTTTCGTTCACTTATTACGTGATTTTCGATATTTTTAACTACTGATTTATGCACAGTATTCAACCAAATTTATTCCTGATACATTAAATCAATCTGTGACAACGTTTAATATTGATTAGTTATAATTAATATCGAAATGCATTAATCACATCCTAGTACAGATTACCATAAAAGTTGGGTTTGTAATCAAATAATCAAATTATTAATGAGGTACGTTCGTACAACCAGTAGGGATTTACTTACATACTGTGTCGGTAACACAGACCCAAACTAGGCAATTTTGTAAATAAACTAAGTGCGTAAAGATAGAGTTTTGAGTTAGTATATTAGTATTAGGATGTTAGTATTAGGGGCCATGGTGATATTATATGTAAAATTTCGTTCCTGTCAATTTTAATCATTGCACAAAGGTCGATTTAAACACTAGTTTTTAGTTTTTCCTCTTTCGCACGTGTTCGGGATTCATGTCGGGTTGATCTGGGATTAAAATTTGAACTTGCTGATTGGCTTTTTCCTTTTTAGATTTTGTATTACCGGCACAAATGGCCAATACGCAGAAGAATCAGATGCACCAGTAGATTATATTCAAATAAAATTTAAAGTCTTATTTATAACTGATGAATTATTTACATCCTTCTATATTTACTCGATCTTATGCATATATAGCTGTCGTCGTACTAAATTACAGCATAATTACGCATAAAACCTTAAATATTGTAAAAATAGTAAAGCGTATTATTGGAAATCATATTGCAATAACACTGTAATACAGTATTGTCATAGTGTTTCAATCTTTCATCGTGCCTCAATTTTAATCGCAGCATTATGGCAATACTACAATGCTGCATTACAGTTTATGGTTTTACGCAATAATACAGAAAGTGCTGTAACTATGTTAATCTTGTAAAATAAATTCCAATGTCAGCTATAATAATTGAAAAGGAAATATCTACAGGTCATGCCGACCAACCAGATACGAGAAATCGCGGACTGAATACCTCATTGAAAATTCTTTCGTTTATCTCTTTTTATGATCTTATCAAGTTATTACTGTAGTTAACTTTTTTTTAACCTAATTTTTAAATTTAATTAATTTTTCTTTTGCCTGGTAGAAATTTGAAAGGTTATTACATATTTTTATTTATTAAAAGTTTTAAGAGTCTTACTAATATCAGTAGATTGAATAATATAAGGCCTATTCCCACCATGGCTTTTTGCTATTTTCACCATGGCTACACGAATTTTTTTATTTTTAAATTTAATGTATCGTATTTACTCATATTATATTTAATACATTGTACTAAATCCTGACAATTTTTAAATTTATTCATTTAAATTTTAAAAGTTAACTGCATTTTAATTTTTTTTATAGTTTTTTTAAATAGATACAACTGCATAAAAAAAGTTTAGTACTGTTAAATATTTCTTATAACTTTATAAAAAAATTTTTTTTAAATAACTAAAATTTAGCCTAAATTACTATTCTATTAAGTTTTATAGTAAAAGATTATTTTTAAAAATTTAATTAAAATTACTTATAAATATATGGGGGCTCGTCAGTAGAAAGGGGGTAGAAAGTTTCTAAGTAAAAGTTTTTTAGACTTTGAACTAAAATATCTCAATAACTACTAAACTAAATTTAATAATTTTTTTTTTATTTTAATTATATTTAGTTATAAAATTAAAATAAAAAAAAATTTATTTAATTTGATATTGTAATTATTGAACTATTTTAATTTAAAATTTAAAAAAAAAGTGGTAAAACTTTTTACCCCTTTTCTACCGACGAGCCCCCATATATTAATTGATAATCCGTTTCCAAATGAGGGAGCCATACATAGTAAATTGCGACGCGCAGATCTATATGATTTACTATATAAAATTGCTAAGTCACAAATGCCACTTCACGACAAAGTGAAGTCATTTTTCTACTAAGTAAATATATCTTCAATTTCTAAGTAATCTTGTAGAGCATTCATTATTTTCTGATTTTAATATAGTAATGTCATTAAAATCTACGTGAAATGGCATTTTTGACTACATAGTCATGTGCGTCACAATTACTATATATGGTTATATATGGTTCTCATTCGAAACGGATTATCAATTAATATAAATTACTTATAAAATATATATTAATATAAACAAAATTACTATTTATTGCCATTGGTGATTATCACTAGTGATTAATAATAAAATGTAGTATGTAAATTAAAAAGCTTTTGCTGAAATAAAAATAAAAATTTGATTAATATTAGGGTTAAGGTTAAGAACTGGGATGGGGCAGGAGCATAGTTTATACCAAAGTTTTATGAGAATTTTTTTTTGTTAGAGCCTCAAAGGTGATTTAAAGATACAAATATATACTAGTGATGATCACTAGTGGTGATAAATAGCAAACTTCTAATTTTAATTACTATTTTATAAAACAAATAATATTTTATAATATAAATAATAATAATATTTTTTATAATAGCTCTAAATATATTCTATATAATAAATCTTTATAAATTTTGTAGTAATTTTATAAAAACTGCTGTAGTAGAATTAAAAGTGTCTAAATTTAGTATACTAAAATTGCCAATAAATACTTTTTTTTTGAAATAATAATATTTAAATAAACAACCAAACTATTTAAAATATTTAATAGATTTTTGCATATTAAAATATTTATAATTAAATACATATTACATACTTTATTAGTTATAAGCCAAAAAAAATTATAAAACTTATTGTTTTAATTTTAAAAGTAATTAATTATCACAATTAATCTAGTAGATACAAATCATTTAATTCTCTCTAAGTGCATGCTCTCTAAATGCATTTTTGCTCTATATATATAAAAATGGTTTAGTACCCAGCTAGGGTTTATAAAATAAGTACATGTTCTATATTTTTTAAATAGAATATTTTTTAAATTATTTATATATAAATGTTTTTTCTAAATATATATTAATAATCAAAGTTTATAGTATTTATTTTGCTTAATAAACCAATTAAATTTATATTATTTTTAGAAGTTGCTATTTATCACTACTGGTGATCATCACCGATAATCAATTTGCCAATTAAAATTCAGAATCAGGTGTAACATGTAGATTAATTTATGTAACAAAAACAAAGAATTTATTAAAAAATTGCTAAAATTGCTTCTAATCTAAAATTTTGTTTATAAAACTACTTTTTTTATGCAAAAAAAATTTTTTTGCTAAATTTTACTATATAACCTTTATCCTTACTTTAATATTAAAGAAATTTAATTTTATTTAATACAAACTGTTTGTTTTGTTTATTTTGTTTTATGCATTGTAGATTACTAGTGATGATTACCACAGATAAGAGGAAATTAAAGAACAAATACTAAATTTAGCCCACAAAATGTTGGGCTAGTGCATCTATAAATAATGTTATGTACTCCTCATAGTAATGCTTGACCCCTCTACTATATGAAAAAATTTTTAAAATCTGTATATTCATATATAAAATTTTACAAAAACTTGAATATATTGTGACATAGTGATTCGATTTAAATAATTTAGATACCATTCGATTCATCTCAGTGAAATGAATCCAATGATACCAAAATCATATTATTTGGTTCACTGAATTGAAAGATATCCACAAAAAACTATTGGTTATATAGTAATTTTATAAGATATAACCAATAGTATTTGGCCAATAACCTTTAATTCAATAATCCAAATGAATTGAAATTGGTACCATTCGACTCCTATCACTAAGACAAATCGAATAGTACTAAAATTATTAAATTTGAACCACTGGATCAGTTTTAGCCAATTTTTTCCAAAAAAATTATATTATATTTTTTGACCCCCTACTTATTAGAAAAACATTATCTTTTGTCTGATCCCTCTTGTATAATGTTATTTATGGATGCCTTCTAATATGTAGTAATTTTTTTATTTTTATTTTTTAATTATTTTTTTTTGTTTCAAATAGTTTAGTTTGCTTATTGTAAATTATATATGAATGAAGTACAACTAGCTATATATACTTGTGGTATTTAATATAGATAGTCTACTTTAAAGCAATTTTGTACATTTTGGCTATTTATAACCTTTTTTGATCTTGTTTATGTCCAACATGTCCAAATATTCAAGATTGCCCAAAGCTTGTCTAGCCTTTAAATTTGTTTAAAAAATATATAACTATATATATTTAAATGTTGAACATATTCTATTTAAGATTAAAATAGGTTATCTTAATAAAATTTTAAATAATTTTTACTTTATTTAATTGTTCAAATTGTTCAAAAATCCAAATTACTGTTCAAAGCTATTCTCTGATGATACTGCTTTAAGGTTCTATACTAGCTACTATATTTGTATTCTAACTATGAAGATTACCTATTTAATCTTTTTGATCTTTTGCTTATTGAACTGTATTACTAAGATTTCTATAGTACATACACAGTTAATTCAGATATTCTAGATTTTTATTTTCTTGGCTTTTAGAATTTTTTTTAATGTACCCAAGAATACAATTTAGCTTATTTTTAACAGAAAACTTAGTAGAGTAGTACTTGTTCTATACAAATATGCATCTACTTTGGTAATTTGTATCATAATATTAACTAATACTTGTAGTTAGAAATATTTTAAACTGCTATTATTATCTACTTTTGCTTTTGTAAGATTTGTTCTAACTCTAGCACCTACTGCTAGTTTTTTACTAATCTTTATACTAATATATTCCAAACTTTCAAACTAGTTAGCCCAGATAAGTCAATCTATCTGAGATAGTTTTTCTTTTTTGATACCTACTTTTGTAATATAGGTCCTTTTCTTTTAGTATAACTTTGGTAGCCAGATTGATAAATCCAACTTTTTAAAGATCTTGTTATTTAGTTTTTTTAGTTTGGTTTTTGATATTCTAGTTTTGGTATTACTATTAAAGTTCTTTGTTATTTTTTTACTCAAAACTTACCAACTAGGTTTTGTTTCTTTAGTTTCTTAAATTTGTTTATATAAAATATACAACTATGCCCAAAGCTTCTATTTGAGATATAAAACCAAAGCTATAGATAATATATTCAACCAAATGATAAAAAGCAGTTACTAGAATACAAATTTATTTTTTAAATTATTACTAGTGAGATTTGAACTCTAGATCTGCTATTTAGAAATACTTTGCTAAGTTGCTATACTAGATATAGGACTTGTCCTTTTAAAATAGATCAAATTGTATTTTATAATAAAAATTTTAATAAAAATATATAAATTTACTATAAACTTCAAGCTAAAGATTTTATTATTAAATTTTACAGTTATATAGAGCAACAAAAGAAGAAAAAATTAAGCTTAAAAAACCAAGTTAAAATTTTGATAATTTTATACAATTTCAAAAATAATTTTATTAATAACAAATATTTGCTAATTTTAAAGCAGAAATTATATATAAAATTATGCTTTAAACACTTTATCTATAGCAAAATATAAGTTATTTTGACAAAAAAATAAGTTAGCTATAGGGTTTCCAATTTGATTTGATTTGATTTGATCAAATATTTGATTTTAAATTAAATTCAAATACAGAAATTTCAAATCAAATCAAATTCAAATTGACAAAATATTTGATTTGATTCGACAAATATTTGAAAATTTTTATTAAAACTATGGATTAATAGCTATTTACACAAAATTTTATTAAAACAACTGCTTTTATTGTTATATGAAACTATTTTAATTAGAAGAACATTTTTTACTTAATACAGAAAATTGATTAACTTAGTAAAATTTTGCAAAATTAAAAATTTTGAAAAGCGACCAAAATTTTAAAATTTTTTAAAAATTACAAATAAATTTGATTTGATTAAATCAAATTCAAATCAAGAATTATTTGATTTGATCAAATTCAAATATGCCTAATATTTGATTTGATTCGATTTTAAGGAACTCTAGTTACTGTAGCTATATGGGATGTTGTCTATTAAAATAGCCCTTTTTTGAAATTTTTAAAAAATAAGTTTTCATTAGATTTATATAAATTTAGATATGATCAATATTTTTCAATTATAAATGAAGGTCAATTTGCATAATGAAAAATCAAGTTAATTGTAAAAGAAAAATTACATGAGGTCGCATAAGGCCAACATATCACGAGATTATCTGATAGTCATCTGCTATATTTAACCAATCAAAATCGTGAAATTTAATTAATCCCGAATCAGTCTGAAAATCAAAACAAATGATTAAACTCAATTATCTCAAAATAAAAATATATGTAAAAAAGGGCTATTTTAATAGACAAATTATGGGACTATGTAGATTTTATAAATAAAAATTAAAAATTTTAGCTATTTAGTAATCAGATTTAAATAATTTTTTTTATTTTGTAAAGTTTAAAAAGTTTTATAAAATAAAAAAAAGTTTATTTGAATTAGATTACTGGATGGCTAGAAATTTTAATTTTTAATCATATAATCTGCATAGTCCCATAAGGTCATTTTTAAGGCCAGGACCCCATATACTAAGTTAAAAATCTTTGTTTTATAATATAAACCCTTTTTTATAAAAATAATCTATTTTTGGTTTTTAAGTAAACTTGTTTAGCATATAATATTTTACTTGTATTAAAATTGAAAAGCATTTTTTAGACTTTTTATTAAGTAAAAATAGGATTAATTAAAAAATTTATTATTTAAAAAAAATGTTGTTTAACTTTAATTCTATTTTTTACTTTGTAAAAAAAGTTCAAAAAATTATTTTTAACTTTAATAAAAAAAAATTATATGCTAGACAAGTTTATTGAGAAGCCCAAAATAGGTTATTTTAATAAAAAAAGGGGTTTATATTACAAAACAAAAATTTTTAATTTTAGTATATAGCTAATTTATTTTTTTGTTAAGATAATCTATATTTTGCTACTAAGTAAAATTGTTTAAAGCAATTTTACATAAAATTTCTGTTTAAAATCAGTAAATATTTGTTTTTAACAAAATTACCAAAATTTTAACTTGATTTTTAGACTCAATTCTTTTTTTTTGTTCTATACTATATATTATATAATATTATTTTACTTTACCCTCTACACCTCTTTCTCTATATAAGAGCAATTTGATTGACTATTATAAACTTTTATATTTAATATAAGATATTAGAAAACCTCTCTTCTCTAAAATATTATATAATATCTGTTACTACCCTAACTATAAAATTTAATTTTAATTAGTTAAGCTAAATAGAACCTTTAGCTCAAAGTTTATATTAAATTCATGTTTTTATTAAAATTTTTATTATAAAAAGCAATAAAAAAAATATATCATATATCTAATTTTTTTTATTTTTATTTTTTAATTATACAGCATATGTTCAAAAATAAGCTACTTTTTTTGGGCAATTTTAAGTAAAAAAATAAAGGTAGCTTATTTTCAGGTAAAAGAAGTTTTTAGTGATCGTAAATAGTCACTACATAGTAAAAATTAAAGTTTACTATACAAATTGATTAAAATCACTTAAATAAAGATATTCAGGAGATCAAAACGCATATATCCTGAAATTTTTATATGAATCAGAGAACATTTTATTATTTGAGTTTTAATTTTTACATTTGTTGAATATATTTTTTAAAAATTTTTAATTTTTCTGCTGAACGTAAAAATTAAAACTCAAATAATAAAAAGTTCTTCAATTGCATAAAAATTTTGAAGTATATGCATTTTGATTTTCTGAATAAGTTTACTTAAGCGATTTTAATCAATTTGCATAGTAAAATTTAATCTTTACTATGTAGCAACTATCATCGATTATGGGATAGCTTATTTTTAGATAAAAAAGGTTTTTACATTTTTGGATTTAAACAGAAAGGTAGCTTATTTTCGGAGTAGCTTATTTTCAGAAATATACAGTAATACAGTTGACCTTTTCTATAATTGTATAGTTTATATTATACAAATTATTGATTGTATAAAGGTTTTTATGATAATGTACTTATAAAGAGATATTTGTATAAATTTTTAATAAAGTAATTGCTAGGAATATTACTTAGATTACATTGACTCATACAGGTCAACCAACCCATGAGTTATAGGTTAGCTTTTATTTAACCTGAATTAAATAGTTAGATACCAAATATGTTAAAACCTAGAATCTGGACATCTAGTACAGAGATCATATATTATATATTTTAGCAAAAACCCCTAAATTTTGAAAAGCAAAAAAAACAGTTTTTGGCAATTATTTTGGTATCCAGTAGTTCAATTTGAATAAACTTTTTTAAATAAAGCTCTTGGCAAGGCACATATAACAAAAAATTTATTCAATACTAATCACTAGATTAGAAGTTATTTAAGTAAATATAGTTTTGTTATTTTTAGCAAATTAAGTTAAAATTGGCCAAAATCTAGTTATAACCTATAAAAGAGATGTCCAGGGTTCTTAAAACCTTGCTTAATTATATTGATTTATATACTACAATTGATATAAAATAAAATTAGAATAGTGTATAATATAGTTGTACTAAAACCAGAAATGTTATACATATAGCACCCCAGATATCTTTTATATATATTAGGAAATAAAAATATTAATAATTTGCAGTAATGTTCAAATCTATCAAATAAGTGCAGAATTTTGTTTAAAAAATTGCAAAGATCTTCAAAATTTAGATTTTTGTAGTTCTTTGCAGATTTTTTGTCAAAAATCTGTGAAAATATTTAAAAAGTATAATATTCGCAGATTATAATAGAATCGGGAAATTAAAAATATTAATAATCTATAGTAATCTTCAAATTTATTAAAAAATTGCAAAGATCTTTAAAATTTAGTTTTTATACAGTTCTTTGCAGATTTTTTGCCAAAAAATCTGTGCAAATTTTTAGAAAGTATATTCTTCGCAGATTATAATAGGCGCCACCTATTATAATCTGCGATAATCTCCAAAATTATAACTATGATAATTACCTGCTAGTAAAAACACAAGGAGTAAAACAATAAACAAAACAAACTGATAAATAAAAAATAAACAATACAGTTTTTTTTAATTTTATCAGTTTTTTTTGGTTTTTTTTTTAATTTTATGGTTAATTCTATAATAAGAAATAAGGGTGCTGACATATATTACATAATATCTTTTTATCAAGAGGACCACCCCTCCTCCCTACATCATATATAAAGTATATATATAATATGGGAATAGAAATTTGTCGCACCCCTGATTCCGACCAATCAAATCGCATGATTTTGTAAACAAAAAATTTTAAGTTTTAAAAATTAAAAATTTTACTAGTAAAATATAAAAATAAATAAGTGATATCAAAGTAAAATTTTATTCTGAACAACTTTTTCTAAGTCATAAAGATAGATTGTCTTAATAAGAAAATACTGTTTTATAAGAAAAATCAAAAATTTTGATCATTAGCACATATAAAACTTTTTTTTACTAATATAATCTATATTTACGTTCAGGTATTACATGTAAAATTTTATGCTAAACAACTTCTTTCTAAGTTAAAAAGTAGATTGGTTTAGTAAAAAAAAAGTTTTATATGTACTAACTTTGAGAAATTTTGATTTTTCTTATAAACTGTTTTTTTTACTAAGACAACCTATCTTTACGACTTAGAAAAAGTTGTTCAGAATAAAATTTTACGTTATATGACATGCTATTTTATATATATTTTATACTTTATTAAGTAAAATTTTAAATTTTTAAAAAATAAATTTTTTTGCTTATAAAATCGTGCTATTTGATTGGTCGAAGCAGGGGTGCGACAAATATATTTTTCCATATAATATATTAATATCCAACTACTCTCTCCTTTCTAAAATATAATAGGAACGGAGTGCAACGAAGTGCATAGTTATCTGAAAAGTGAAATGATGTGTGCAAATATGCTATTCTTATTGGTCGCTCTTCAACATGATAAGGCTTATTATTAATTATAATTATATGTTTATTTATTCGACATTTTTTCCAGTTTAACCTGCTTTGCCTACTTATATATATTGCATAATTTCAAAAAAGAAAAAAAAGGAAAAAAGGTGAAAGCGTCTTCAAATTGATTGGACAAAATACAAAAATATGATGAGTTATAAATCGTTTTCCTATTTTGCATATTAGAATGTATCATGTAGCGATATGATTTTTCTAACAAAAAAATGTGTAAGCATCATAAAATCTGTTTATACCAAATGCAGGTTTCATCCCGGTTTTTTTTATTTTATACAAAATGCAGGTTTCATTCCTGTTTTTTTTTATTTTGTTTATTGGCTTGTGACAGCCACTTGCCATTTGTTAATTGTTTTTTCTTAATATGTTATGGCTTGTAAAACTTTCCCGATATCATTAATATTAATCATAATGGTACCGTTTAATATGGTAATCAGAACACAATCTGATAACAGTAGTGTGTCCATTCCAGTTATTGGTTTGTAACAGCACTTACCATTTGTTAATAAGTAGCTGCGCAACACAGTTGCGCGAAACCAGGAAGGGGGAAATTAGTACATTATGATACAAATATTATATATCTAACTTCTTTTGTAGAAAAGAAAGTAAAATTTCTAAATTTTATACAACCTCTGCGAATATGTTCGTTGTAGGATTAATCAAGTGATGACATATGTATATTGTGAATGGATAGACTACTGCTAAAACTGGATTCAGAAAATATAGCGATCTGGACCTCCCTAAAAATAATCAACTACAAACTACTACTAAAACTATATAAAACATTAACTAATCTATATCCTAATAATGGTAGGCTTCGATTAAAGCATAGTAAGACTTAGTCCGAATTCAAATAATTAGAGTAGATATATTAGATCTACTGTATATTGGGAGGGTTTTAGAGCAAATTAGTATAACCCAATAATTGAACTTTCTATAAGAAAAAGTTAGTGCTTTTATACTCTCTCAATATTATTGTATTATTAAGTAGATTATGAACATATCCACTATATTGAATACGGTGATTTTATTGACTATATTCGCAATATTCGCCATAATTACTATAAACACTATATCAGATATTCATTATATTTACTATATTTACTATATACGCTATTTGACTATGTTCCCTATATACAATAAATGTGCAAAATCTTCCAAATCTGTTAAAGCAAATTTGCATCTAGCACACAATATATGGAAAAATATATTAAGACACTATCTACCCTTTCACAATATACATAACTATACATTACAAGGACTGTAATAAAAACATATAATAAGTCATTATTATATTGATAATAATGTAAGTAATTGTATAGTATTAGGGGTATAACAACAAATATGAAAGAAAAGCGAAATCGAAAGAAAACTTTAATATTTGCCGTTAACATCGTTCTTAATAAATAAATAAGCGAGTGATCATTAATCTAGATTTTCATTATTCAATAATATCTAATAATGCTTGACCTGTGACAATATATCATTCTAATTTATCGTAATACATTTACATATTTCACAGTATTCAAAAATTTGCGCATAATATGTTATGGATATAACAATAAAATTACATTTAACAGCTATATACGCATGTATAAATGCTAACGTAAATGAATTATAAAATATATTAATAAGCTGTTTATTTTAATTTTTTAAAATTTCGATTATAATCTGCTGATTCTTTCGTTCCTGGTTTTGCGCAACTGTGTTGCGCAGCTACCTTATTATATAATATCTGTCAGTGCCCTAACCGGAATTTACTTTTATTCCCATATATGCACATACGTATATAACACTACTTTTTTTTTATTTTATTTAATTTTATTTAAATAAGTTATTAACATACAGTATATATGTAGGTTGGATGATAAGTCTTGTCAGTGAGGTCAGATCTCCATGCAGATCATTGCTATAAATGAATAATTAATACATCCATACGTCTGACTTATTATGAATTACTTTATTAAATTAAATATATCGATATATAATGAAATCGGTAAAGAATTTTTTTTTAAATTTGTCTTTTAAAAATATTGGGATAAAAATGAGTCGACAATATCAACATTGCTATAACCTTATTCGATGGAAAAACAATAAAAAATCACCAGAAATACATGCCGAATTAGTTATTGGTGATGGAGATCAGGCAGTATTACTACGCACAATTGATTGCTGGATTGCTGCATTTAGAGCTGGTGATGAGGACATTGAAGATAAGCTTCGTTCTGGGCGTCCTTGCGAAGTCACCACTCTAGAACTTATTGCTAAAGTCAAAGAATTGGTCTCTGATGACCCTCATATTACTACTAGAGGATTGTCAGACCTTGTGGGTATTTCCTATGAAAGAGTTAATTATGTTCTTAATGAAGAGCTTAATATGAAAAAAATCTGTGCAAAATGGGTTCTGTATAAGCTAAGTGAAAAAAATAAGCAAGATCGTGTTAGAATTTCTAAAGAAATTTTAGAAATTCTAAAAGGTGGTTATCGAAATATAATTACAGGTGATGAAACGTGGATGTATTTTTTTACTGTTTCAAGCAAAAAAGATAATAAACAGTGGGTCGAATCTGGAGAAAATAGACCACAAATTGTCAGAACAGCTAAAAATAGCAGAAAACGTATGTTTTGTATGTTCTTTGCTGCGGATGGTATAGTAGCTAGTAAAGTAGTTTCTGAAGGTTCTACCGTCAATAGTAGGTTCTATGTTAATGACGTATTACCTGAGGTATTCAATAATTTTATGAAAAAAAGAGATAGACATACTGTAAGAGATGTCCTATTGCATCACGATAATGCTATGCCACATGGGGCAAAGATTGTTACTAGCTATTTAAAGGAACAATGTGTTGAATTAGTGCCCCATCCTCCCTACAGTCCAGACCTAGCACCGTGTGACTTTTATCTGTTTCCAAAAATAAAAAAAGAATTGTCGGGTCAGCGTTTTGAACGGGTTGAAAATCTTGCAAGGCCTGTAAAATCAATCACTGATAGTATTAATATGGACGAATATGACAAGTGTTTCCAAAAATGGCAAATCTGGCTTAAATCCTGTATAGATCTTCATGGAGA
>QKWP01000298.1:329501-373620 GCA_003550325.1 Gigaspora rosea | reverse complement strand
TACACGAATGTATTCCTAAAAAGATATATAAACCCTAGCTTTCTGACCTTCTACTCACAAGCTTTTAGCTTAGACTCAGACTTCCCTTTCTCCTCCCTCCAATACTTAAATAATTGTATCTCTTGAATATTATTATCTAAATCAATAAAATATATCTTTGCTAAATAAATAACACTCTTATTAATTAATAAATATAAACTGAACTGCTCTAGTGAAGTAATATTCCACTTCCACGCCGCTTTATATCTTCTCTGACCCTTACAAGATCCCTGTCGCTGTGTGCTGTGTTGCAAGTACTATATAGAAGACTATAGTCGCTTGTAACAACATGTCTAAATTTTATACCAGCAATGTTAAATTAAACAAATAAGTAGTTGCGCAATGCAGTTGTGCGAAACCAGGAACAGGAAAATTAGTCCATTATAATCACTTGGACAGAATTTCGATCTTTTTATAAAAAATTCTTATACAACATTAGTATTCCAAGTCAGTTTTTAGATAATACAAAAAAAATTTTTATTTATTTCATTTACAATGCATACTAAAGTTATAACATGGAACAATCAGATTATAACTCTAAACTGTATGATATACAACTAAAATTTTGCTAGTCTAGTAATATCTAATATATTTTCGTTGCCATATAAACATTGGTAGATTCAACTTATTAAAATATATTATGAAACCTTTGATTTTACTTGGTACACATGTTTCCTAAAATTATATTGTAAACTGTATAAAAAAGTTTTTTGATATGCTTCTGTGAGTTTGAAAAAAACCAGATCATGTTCTGTGAGTTTGAGAAAAAAGCAAATCATATTCTGTGAATGTTTCGCTATTCAGAAAAAGCAAACAGTTACATATGTTTGTATTTTAATATATTTGAAAAAAACAGATCGCGTTCTGTGTTTGAAAAAAAGCAGATCGCATTCTGTGAATTTGTTGCTATTCAGACTGATCCGGAAAAAGCAACCAGTTTGTGGAGTGCCAAAAATCAGATGATTTTTTAGGGAGAGAGGGGTAAAAAAGGTTGAAATTATATATAGGAACCTGACTATATATATATTAAGGAAGAGAGGGTAAGCCTTTGATAAAAAATAATCAGGTAATTAATGATACAGCCCTTAGGGGAGTGACAAAAATCAGGTGATTTTTTAGAGAGTAGGGGGGTAAAAAAAGTAAAATTATATATAAGGAACCTGACTATTTATATATTAAAGAAGAGGGAAAGGGTAGGCCTCTGATAAAAAATAATCAGGTGATTAATGACACAGCCCTTACACATGTTTGTATTTTAATATATAGATATATATATATACAGTATATACCAAGTTTATGTAATAACAATTTATAATCTAGCTATTTTTTAGGGGTTTATAATTTATTGCTATGGCTACCCTGATCAACCAATTAGAATGCAGAATAGGTATAACATGAATCAAAGTGATTATGATTTTTTTTCAAAATTAGACATAATATGAAATTTTGCCGATGAAACCATTTCTAAAAAAAATTCCTTATGAAATTTTGGGTTAGAAACTCTTCATTAAAACATGCAACTTAACCCTAACCTAATTCTAACCTAACCCTTACCCTAACTCTAAACTAACAAATTAATTTATCGTTTGATTTTATGTTATTATACACCAGATCTTATAGGGCGCATATGCTAAAAAATAAAAATCTATGTTTTGTACCAATAAAAAAATAATTTTTATTTCTAAACTTCAATAATTCTTAAAATTCTTTATTATATTTTGATTACTGTATTTGGATTTTTTAGTAGTATTATCTAGTGTTTGTAGTCGATTTGTATTAGTCGATTTTTATCGACTTAGCCGGCTTCGTCAGCCGATTTTTCAAAAAATCAACTTAGTCGATTTTTATGTTAGATTATTATATTAAAAATCACAATAACCAATTAAATTAGGCTGGCCTAGTGGTTTATATTACATCCACTTATTAGGATCCGAAAAACTCTAAAAAGAAAATCAACGAACATAAAATATGAGACAAAATTCTGAGGAAATCTCCAATAATTTCCGAAGCTTGGCTTGGAAAGATCAACTCTAACTTAGCCGGCTAAGCTGATTTTTAAAATATCGACTTAGTCTAGTCGATAAATAATGATCGACTACAAACACTAGTATTATCTTTATTAGCATACTAGAAATAGTACTGTAATTAGCTTTGACAAATAATACCAAACTTTTTATTAACAAAAAAAAAGAACTAAAAATTTAGATATAGTTTGCCAGACTAATTAATAGTTTTATTAAAAAAAATATATTATACTATAAATCAATATAAGTTATATAATAAAAACTTAAGTTATAAGAATTTTTATTTTTTTAAGAAGTATTATAATTTAAATAATACCAGATGAAAGACCCAACGTGCATTTCTTATCGCTCATTAAAATTACGGTAATCATTGATTATTATAATATGAAAAAATTAATATTATAATATAAAATTTCACAAGTAAAAATTTTTGATAGAGACAAATGTCGGGTTGTTAGCCAAATTTTTTACGTTATTTCTGATCGTATTACATTATACTTGGGTGGTAAATTACTATTGGTAAATTACAGTAATTTACCAGGCAATTTACCAAAGATGCGGTAAATTTATATTATATACTTAAGGTTGATTCTGTCTATATAATTTGATTGGTTAAAAAAATTTTTAGCCACTAAAACACGTGATTTTATATGTTCAACTGTAATTTACCAAACAGCCTGGTAAATTTACCAAAAATAACAACCCTGTTCGTAAGTGAATCATTGTCGATTATACATGTGCGGATGAGTCTTTCTATATCCTAATGCTGTTAATATCAGAATATTGATATAATGAGTATTATATAATAAAGGAAATCTAGATTTAGAACTTTCTACAAAATTCAACAACATAACGTACGTACGTACGTATATACTGTATATTTATTCATCAACTGCTTGTCATGAGATGTTCACAATGTTGACATTGGTAACACTTATTAAGTTATTCATTATTTAACGCAATTGTCTAATGTTCGTACAACAAAATGTAATAAACTAGTTTTATTGGTACAATTCTTCTTGTACGTAAGAATTCTTTTCAGGCAAAAATCACTCAATTTATTTAGCAATTTGCTTGGTAACCCAAAATGAAATTACACATGATAAGAATCACGTAAGAGAACAAGTCTGCATTGTCATAGGACTTTAATATGATTGGTTGATGCAAATCGCATCTCACTATCACTGATAAAAGTCATTTCTAGCTTCGAAAGAACGTCTATATTCATCGTACAAAATAATAAATGCTAAGAACTTTATTTAGAGACAAAATTTCGTTATTTATTTTTATTATTAATAATATTATTAATTATATTGAATGAAAACGAAAAAAAGCCGAATAAAAAACGTAAGGAAAGAATTTGATTAATAATCGGCAGGGTGCATTTTATGTTAATTGTATTGATCATCAATGATCTGATCTGTATCATTTCAAATTCGCCACTCCTATTAAAATTTTAACTTTGTAACATTCACGCAATTGAGATCGTGCACAAGTACTACGATTAATTGAAGTAATCCTTACTTTGTGAAAAGCATATTTTAAATTTTAGATAACTTTATTATAAAAAAATATGGTCTCTGACCATTTTTTTTTTCATTGCGATAATTAACTCGCTTGACCGGATAATTTATTTTCCACTAATTAAAAATTGAGCACGACCTCTTTGGATGGCATCCTATCAGCTATGTAAACTCACTGTACGTACGTACAGTACATCGGGATTTGTCATCAATAATCATTACAGCAATATAGACGCAACATATTCAACACTTTCAACACTTTTCATTACTATAATGATAATATAAATTACCAATACAAATTACATATACTACAATGTAAATAACAATAACGATCAAGTATCTTTACTATTTTGGATGAGGGGTTTTTGCAATACGTAATGATGCACACAATCAAAAATTTTTAAATTGTTTACAGGTGGTTGATTTTTTTAATATAAATACACCACCAAAAGTTCTTTCTCAAAATCAAAAAAAGAAATAACGTAATTTGTTGAAATATATAAATATAATTCACTTAACAAAATATCAAATTTCATATTCAACTTTAAAAATTTTCCAAAATGTGTGACGATTGCAAATGCGGATCCTCTTGTCAGTGCACTAATTGCGCTTGCGTAAAAACTACCAAACAAAATTTCGTCGACAAGCAAATTGAAACAGACCCTAGTTGTGGTGTCAGGTAATTATTGCAAAAAAGTGTATTTATACGATTGTAATTAATTCTCGTAATAACAAAACTTATACCTTCCTTCTATAGTACTTGCAACTGCGGAGAAAATTGCAGCTGCACTCAAGGAGCTTGTAAATGTTAATTCTTTCATAGCCGCGCCCTATATTTTATATATTGTAAACTTTATTTTTCGTTCTTTTATGATAGCATCTTTGTGATGGTGTCTTTATGATGGCGGCTTTATGATAGCGTTTTCTTTTTTTTCTTTACAATGTCAAGAATGTTAAATGTCAAATTTATTTTATTTTACTTTATTTTTTTTACTTGAACGTTCTATGATCAAAGTAAATATTGATGTAATTCCAGAGTTATTTTAATTCAATAAATATTATAAGTATTGTCTTTACTGTGAATTTCTATAAAGTTCTCTGTCACATGGAAACTAGTGCTGAAATTTTAGATTTTCTTTGTATAGGTAAGGGACGTGTCAGATATTAGCTGAGATCAGTTTACTATAGAGCCCACCCCCCTCCCCCCCCTCCTGAGAAATTTAGTTATTCTGATTGGTTATATGTGTATATTTAGACCTGAGATTTTGTCTACCTCCCCCCTACCCTACGATATCAGCTGATATTTGACACTTCCCTAATTATTAAAGAGCTAGTGATTTGAAAAAAAAAACTAAAATTTGACAGCATATACGTGCGAGATATGACCAAGTTTTCAAAATGATGCTCAACAAGCGTTTTTTCGCGCTTATATGGTAATTGAAATTTTACTGTTTATAACCATTAATTAAAATCTTTACACCATGAATTTTAATTTATTAACGATTAGTACTGTAGTAAAAATAATATTGTATTTATGATCATCAATTAACGCAATTCCACGCTTTGATATTATTCCAACACTAATGTACAGTATAAAGTTGTTTACATGATTAAATCGTACAAAACACTTATTATAGATATTTACTATCCTTGTTAGTATGTTGGAATGCTATCGACGATTCTTACTTTTAAAATGTCAAATGAATAATAAATTGTTTACAAGATAATAAATAAGAATTTTTTTTATGATATTGTTAAAGAATTATGCGATCTTTATAATAGAGGGTTTCAGAACTACGGTAACTTATTTTGATAAGTTTCTTAGTTCGGCCGAAGTCAGTTACCTATTGATTTCAAGTCGGTGATTTATCGAATTCCGGTCATCAGAAATTTTTCAGTTGTCCAAAATTTATGAGTACAACTGTAAAGATTAATGCTCAATGCATTCCGAATATGCACTAGTAATTGATAAGTGGTTAAATTATGTATGTACGTACCAGTACGTTTTTATCCATATAGATCAATACCACGTTGAGAAAACCTCTACCTGGATATTATTAAATTACCCGGGTTATTCGTATAAATTGCTGTAGTTATATAATGGCAATTTCTACCTGGGTACGTACGTACAACTTCTATTTCTGGGTCATCATTGATTGATTACCGCACGTAAGTGGTCAACCATATGGAAGATTTAGGTCTGTTACATTCTACCAATTTTAAAGCCTCAAATAGACTCCGTGTATAGTACGTATGTACTGTACGTACATACATGGCTATGAGTTTATATCATAGAAAGGAGAAATGCATTCAATCTAGATAATCTAGATTTTTGAAAAAAAGATCCTGAATCCGTGTCTAGTACCTAGTGGGCCTACTTTTCGGGAGGATCTTTTATACGGCCAGTTGCGGTAATATACAATAATATGGTAAATTAAATCTAGGGTCCAAAAACTTAAGTTCTCATGACGTTCTGTGCACATATGATGGATACGTACCTGGTACTATTCGTAAGTACGTACGTTGTGGAAAATCTATGAACCACAGTCTCTCCTTATATAGTAAAGTAGTAGGAAAGGAAATACCAAAAATAACATATGCTATACAATACTACTTTACATACCTATAGAGACAATGTATAACAAGCAACACATTGAAATCGTATTTTATTAAGCTGTTGACATCATTAATGAATAAATATTTTATTAAAGTCCGAGAATTTAGAAAATATTTGATTCCAATGTTGGTTTTATTTGCTATACATTGCACCAACTCTATAAAAATAGTTTCTAGATTTTTTACTGTACTACATACGCATTTGCAAAAATTTTTTTCTTCATCCGATATTTGGTTATCTAAAATTTATGTGGCAAGTTGCTTTCATACTATACGAATTTAGATATGTTTGATTACAAAATCAATGAAGACTTAGGAAATGAAAATTTAAATACATGCTCCCTATGTCAAACGCGTTATTAATCAGTTGTATTTTTCACTAAGATACGACATTTTAATTGTCATTAGCATTATTTTATATAAATATATATTAAATCATTTATGGTATAAGATGGCATCTGATAATAATCCATAAATTCCGCTTGATGATACACTGTTAGTAGTTATATTATTTAATGGGTTTAAAGAAAGCAAAAGGAAGTTTGGCTTTTTCATAAATATATTTGATGATGCTATTATATTTTTATCCATGTTT
The DNA here is from genome assembly GCA_003550325.1 of Gigaspora rosea. NCBI lineage: Eukaryota > Fungi > Glomeromycota > Glomeromycetes > Diversisporales > Gigasporaceae > Gigaspora > Gigaspora rosea. Next base: position 366,823 of record QKWP01000298.1, on the reverse strand, counting down.
ATATACTTTTCAATTATTATTATCTTTCAACAATATATTTATTATTCTTTTTATTATAAAATATGGGTATTAATTATTTATTCCATTAATTTTATTGGGCCAACACGTGTCATTGGGGTGCGCGGTATACTATGTAAATCAAAACTATGTGGTATCATATAAAAATCTATTATCGAATTTTTTTAATAATTAATGTCGGGGATGATGTTGAAATCAGATGATCCTGAAATTTCGATTTATTTTGATATGAAATTTAGATTTTTTTTGAGGTTTTTTTCGTCTTTTTCTTACAAGGTTAGGGTAAGGTTTGGGTGTAGATTTGATATTTAAAGAGTATATATGGATTTTAGCAGGGCTTATAGTTTCAAATCGAGACCCCAAATTTCAGCATCATCTGATTTCAGCATCATCCCCGACAATTAATACCAATTTTTAAGTAGATGTACAGCCCTAATGGTTCGATAGTTTTGGATAAAACTTCGCAAAGACAAGTATTACGTCCCTACAAACAAAGTTATAGAGCCATTTCTTTAAATACGAAACTAAATTTACCCTTTCTTGCTACTTTTTTTTTTTTAAAAAAAAACACGTAGCATATTACTGTACAGACCCCTTTCTTTTTGCTACTTTTTTTTAAGAAAAAAAAACACGTAGCATATTACAGTTTTTTCATGTTTAAATAAATGAAATGATTCTATAGCCTTGTTTGTAGAGATGTAATACTAGTCTTTGCGAAAATTTATTCAAAACTATCGAACCGTTAGGGCAGTACATCTATTTAAAATTTGAAAAAAATTCGATAATAGATTTATATGATACCACATATGGTTTTGATTTACATAGTATACCGCGCACCCCAACCAGTGTATAAAATAGCATGATAAAAATCCGGATCTACCGTTTTTTATATTGCATATACCGGTATTTTAAAATTGGGCCGGTGCAACAAACGGTGCATGATCCGAAATTTTTTGAAGTCACCGGTGCGTGCATCTATGTGCCCCCAATGATCTGATGATCATTTTCTACTAATGGCAGGGTTTTTTTTTTTGAACCGGTATTTTTTTATATAACAGGTGCATGTACCGGTAAATTAAAATTTCTATTTTAAACACTGACCCCAACGTGTCATATCATCAAATCTTCATTATAATGCGAGACATCTGTTTTAGAAAAAATCTTCACATATCTTATATCGAGAGTTTACTAATTAGCTTCATTATATCGACTGAAAATTTATTAAGAATGAATTTGTTCTAAAAATTTCTTTACTATAAACCAATCTTTACTATAAACCAATCTTCACTATAACGAGAGTGTCCTTTATTTCGCATATCTCGCGCGAGTCCGGTGATAAAAATTCAATTTAGAATATATGCTAAAAAATTTTCATTAAATTTCTTAAATCAAAATATTTATCTCAAAAAATTCGCGCAAAATCGTTATGCGATAGTTTTATCTAGTTATTACGTACCCATAGCAAATTAATCATATTACAATAAATTCTAAACTTATATTTTGAAATTATAAACGTTGACATACAGTACGAAAATTCTACGGACAGTGCGAAAGGTAGGTGACTTTAATAATATCACGTGAATTTGCACTGTCCTTAAGAACAGACAGTGTGAACACAAGCAATAATTAATAATTAACACGTTAAACCAAAGTATTGAAAGGCTTCGATCGATGCTGGAAAAACTTGATAGGAGTTATTAGGGGTCAAAATGATTAGAATTTTAGATTATGCCACAGATAAGTTATATACTAATTTTGATTCTTTACTAATCGGGAGGAATTATTAGAAATTATTAGAGTTAAATCTTTTCAGTGTAAGGCGTGTGCAGCTAAATCTTTGGTTTGCATCGCTTCCTAGAACTCTTGGAACTGACATATAAAATGATCAACCTATTTTTAGAGTAGCAAATCTATTATGACAAATATTAACTTCAGTTAAAATTTAATCTAGAGATTCTAATTTGAGTTGCTCGAAGTTAATTAACTAATTATTAACAAACATTTTTTGCTTGAGCGAGAGAATTTCAAACGATCACATTTTTTTTCGCAGCATGTAAGCCAAGGTCATTTTTTATTGATATAAATAATTTGATTAATGAAAATTATCCGAAATTTTGATTGGATCAATTTTCAGGGGAGAGAGATGATTTTAATTTCGAATGGCTTAAGCTCACAATTATTCTTTTATTATAAATTCTGCTTCTTTATATGCATATATATTTCTATTACAGTTTTTGTACAGTCAAATTAACAGCGTTATCATCAGTTTTGGGAGAGCATCAGATAATGTAATTTCCAGAATAGATCAGAATGGTAAATGAATATAAGATACGGATAATAAATATGTGTATGTGAATAGATGAAATCGTGAATACAAACGATATAACAAGAATTCAACTCAGAAGACTTTATTATCTATGATACCTTAAGAAAATCATTTGTATTATTTTTAAAGTAAGAACAAGCCCACTCAGAAGAGACGTCAATAACTTTTATTATTAATTGATGATACGAATTTAAAAATATATTAGTTTATTGAGCATGTTTGTAAATTTTTTGTGAAATTTTGAGGAGTCCTTTTTGTCAAAATAAACGTGAAAATATATGCCGTGAAATTGTAACTATCTCGGACCTCCATCAGAAAATTGCTGGCCAGATTTCTTAAAAACATCTAGATATATTTTATCCAGAACATGGTTTTGCAATTGAAGTTCAAGGAGAACAGCACGAAAAATATATAGAATTCTTTCATAATGGTGATCCCAATAATTTCGCTAAACAACAAGAGCGGGATCAACTCAAGAAAGAATTATGCGAAGAGAATTGGATTGTTTTAAGATACGTTTGGTATTATGAAGACCCATATGTAGTTATTCCAGGGCATCTTAGAGAATTGGGTCTTATTGAGTAAACTAAACTTTAATTACATTTGTGTAATTCATTTTTTTTGTGGGTTTGGGCCAGGCAAGAAAAAACACGTCATCAGCCTCATTTATGGCGTTTATTTTTTCGTTAGCAACGATCAAAAAATTTATTATTTATTCCAATGCATTACATACCCAAATTATGGGCGAAACTTTACGTTTGAGGAATACATTATTTCAATGCAATATACACTACATACACATGCTAGATAAGCCCGATGTGACAAAAACTAATCCATTTATTATATGTTATGAACATTTTTATTTAGCTCTTCTCTTTTTATTTGTTATTTCCCCGGTGTTTTTATTTTTCTTTTTATGTGGTGTTTCAAAGCAAACCACAATAGAAATTTGGTTTTCAGGAGTTGTTGGTCGAGAAAGGTCTTGGCCATTGCCTAAGATTTCTGAAATAAGATCCTCCTCCTTAAAATCATCTTCCTTTGGGGTCTTCTGTTCGATGAATCCAAGTGCCTTTAAATTGTTTTCAATTATCATCTGAAAAAAGTCATTTGTGAATTTAAGTCAAACGAATCTAATAAGTGTATTTATAAAAAGAAGTTACCTGACTTCGCACAATCGCTTTTAGGAACTTAAGAAAATCTAAATGGCTTGTTTTAGAAAAGTGATCGGAGATAGAATGAATATCGTCTTTCGAAAAGATACATATAGACCCTCCAGCCAACCATAACCTTACAAACTGAATGTTATAGCGAAAATGCAGGATACCGATGGCCACCAACTTATTCACTTCCTTATCATTGCATCGTTTTGATCTTATCATATCAACCAAAATATCCTTCAAAGTCTTCGGCATTTTAAAAGACTCAATAAGAAGTTTTCGATCTCCATCATTTACGAAGGATCTTGCCGCTTCAAGTGCACCAAATTCTATATTATAAGTTGGATGATGAATAATTCCATCAATCTTTCTGCCAGTCAATTTTCTTTGTTTTGGTTTTCTGGCTCTATTTTTCCTATTTGCTGAGGCAGTTTATGGTGCATCTGTCCTTTTTATATCCGTAGACATTCCCGGGTGTCTCATCAAGAAATCAAAGCAGTTTCCGAACAGGTTGACTGTAAACCAGTTCTCGTACTGTTCCCGGCATAAAGGAGCAGATGGGTTTTCATAAAGGTTGCACAGAAGTCTCAATGTAACTTGGATCCATTCTTTTAAGTAATGCTTCTTTGGATCATAACATTCATTTTCTTTCAGGAAATTGCGCATCACTTCTTGGCGAAGTTCAGCAAGATTTTCCTTCATGTACCCGGCCAGTTCTTTTCCGATTTCATAATTGACTTGCGGAAGTGGAGGCTTCTTCGTGAGTTCCTTCCAGTCTTCTTTACTGAATAATTCTTTTATACTTTCATCATGATCACATATGATGAAGGAGTGTGCATGGCTATAATTTATTCAATATGTTAAAGTAGGAAATGCTAAAAAATTCGGATTAAATGAATTTACCTCTCGTAATCCAGACCTTTTGCATGTTCAAACAAGACGTCCTCAACAACAGTCCCCGAATTCAAGACAAGTTTTGCCTCCGTAGGTATCCCCTGGAAAATTTTTCGAAATTGTTCCTTTTTTTCTTGGGTAATTCTATTTTCATCATCTTCCTCTGTGTCATAGCTGTAGATCACATCCTCTTCGTATTCTTTTTCGTCTTCTTCAGTATAATTACTGGACGAATTAATATAAAAAAAACAATGAGCTCAATGGATCGGGTATAAACAAATGTTTGTACAATGCATTCCTACATGGGCACTTCGTTTTCAGGTTTCCGCTTCAATGAGCTCAAAATTTCTTTCGCTTTTTTTATGCGTGCAGTATCTAATAGATCTAGAGCATCTATTTCTGTATTGTTGCGTACTGAGTTCTAGAGTTGAAAGGTTGATGGTATTAGGACACGTGACATAAATTATATGCAGGGGATAATACATACCGTCTTGTTCATTATCTCTCGTTTGCCGCGTAAGTCTTCTTTCTCTTTTTCAACGTTGTCCCAGAAACTATCTGCAGACGACGGGTTCTAAAAAATATTATGAGACTATTTGTCCTATGCAGATCTTTTAAATCATCCAAAACTAAATTCAGGAACAGTCAGGTTATAGATGGCGGTGAAATTACTCTTCTTAATGAAAATTTTTTGTTGAAATTGTTGAAATTATTTGATGTTAAAAATTGGTGAAATTGGTGAAATTAATTTTTTACTATCAAAAATTAATTTAAATTACATAAAATATTAATTAAAACTAAACTCAATCATATTCAATAGTTGTTTTATAATTAATTTAAAAAAATATTAAAAATGTTGAAATTTTTGTTGAAATTATTGTTGAAATTAAAAATATTAAAATGAATTTCACCGCCATCTATAAGTCAGGTATAATACGAGGGAACGAAACCATCATCACCTCAGAAGGAACGAAACCATCCTTGGCTAGTAATGACACCGACAGTAACTACACGGAGGGAACGAAACCATCATACCTCAAGAGGGAACAAAACCATCCTTTGGCTGTGTAGAACTGCCTTGACTGTTTTTAAAGAAGAAATAAATAAAAAAATAATAGCTGAAAATACCTTTTCTTTTAAGCGAATTGCCAACACTCTTTGTTGTTCACTATACGCGTCATCTCCCGCAATCTTGTCTAAACGTGTTATAAATCTCTTTCTCCATGTACCTTTATCTTCTTGTTTTGTGACATCTAATTTTGACATAATGACGGGTTTAAATAAGTTTAAAAAGTTAAGATACGACCATTCTTCAGCAGGTGTATCGTCAAAATAGTCTCTAATGGCTTTATATAAGCAATGTAAATCTGTCATCTTTTGAGGCCGAGAAACAATGTGTATCAGGAAGAAATTGCAAATCACGTTGTTTTAAACCAATCGAAAATTCATGATCACATGACGTCAATGACGACATAACCAGAGACCCGTAAAAATTTTTTGTGTTATACAAAATCTTTATTTGCGTTATTGCAAAAATTTGTATTAATTTGTAATAAGATATTAACTTTATATTAATTTGCGATTTGTTTCAGAAAATATCAGAAATTTACTCAAAATTTTTGTTCTAACCTTGCTCGACTTTTATGTTCATTCAGTTTTTCTTTCGGAAACTTAATTCAGCACACTATCTGATATTATTAGCCAATCAAATTTATAGAATACACGTGAATTTTGCCCTTAAAAATTTGGTTTAATTTGCATTATCAAACTAAATTTGCATTAGTTTGTATTAATTTATATACAAATTTTTACGGATCTCTGGACATAACTTACATTTTTCTATAAAAGCAGAAATAAGCTGATTTTATCGCAAACTAGATAATTTTTTTGTCATTCAGATACCAATAACAATTCGGCATTCTCAGCTATAATATGAACAGTATGTGTGAATTTTGTCAAGATATTTCCTCCTAGAAAGCAACTCTTGTAGAGGACTATTACACGATTAGCCCATTGCTGAGGCGTTTCATGAGGTTTAATAATAGATAAATAATCATATTCTTTTTCTATTCTAACTAGTTTTTTATATTGATAGATATCAGTTAGAGGACGATACTTAAAAACATGTTCCATATCATATCCAGGACGGAGATTGCTAGGTTTAGGTACTCTTTTATTATAGATATTATCTATTATTATTTTAACCATGTCACCGGCATATTTAGCAATTTATAGCAATTTCACCGATTTTATCGATTTAGCAATTTCAATGACTTATAATGGTTTATAACAAGTATATGATAATAAAATATCAGATTCATTTTTATTTGGAACTGGAAGATACGCTGTGTATGCATATTTACAAAGAAGAGAAGGGACCATATACTTCGTAGATTTTTTTCACATCGACACTTTTCTACCTGTGTCAGAATTAGATAAAAATATTAATATAAAAAATATATCACTCTGATATAGCATTAGGAAAACGGTGGACAACTACCTATGCCTGTATCAAAAATTAATTTTATTTACGTTTATATATATATATATTTTCTGGTGGATACATTCAATCACTCTCTGCGGTGTGGTTCAGTTGTTTAGGAAGTCTGTATCACCTTCCTCCTTACACACGCCCCACATTGAGGATGACGATCATGCCCAGGGCAAAAGAAAAAAAAGGTATATCTATTTATTTAGATTTTGAGGTGGATACATTCAAACTATTTCTTATCTTGTATTTTGGTTGACTAACCACGGGAAGCTCATTCGGTCTTCCTCTTCTTACAACAGTACAATGATAGTTGACGATTGCGCCCTCCTGACAAAGTCGAGAACATAAAAAAAATAAATTGCAGGGAGGTAATAGTCAGATCCTAGGCCTGCCTCGAAAGGCTATAACCAGTATCTGAAATTGGGTTGCAGAGTCTGCGAACCGCAACAAATTTTAAATTTCTACAACCAAAATCTGAAGTGCATATGCGAATCCCACACATAAATTTGCAAATTTTACTTATAAATTTCGATTAAATGCTTATGCGCGCAACTAAATTTTTATAAATTTTTATAATCCGCAAATAATTTTTTTTATTTAGTTGTGGCCTGCAACTAATTTAAAAATTGAATTTCAGACACTGGCTATAACTACACCTGAGAAGACTATACCCACTTTTTTCTTGCAAGCTCGAAAAAGATATACTTTTTAAAAATCGATAACTATCTATATCTGGCTTCAAGTGATTTATCACAAGAAGGCGAGGTATGGTTAGATTGTGTATTTTCACGGACCAGACAAATCACCTTCGTTAAAGCACAGGACTATCATGGCTCTGTCGAATTACATGAACCCATGCAAATAACTTGAGCGATTGGCTTATCGACATGAAGGCAAGGTGGAAAATTTGTAAAAAAACGCTCTAAAGGAATTTATATAATCTAAATTAGCACTATTATTGTGCGGTTATATATATCAACATCTAGCCGTGGGCTGTGTATAAATTTGATGCAGAGCATATTATTAATGACAATATGTTTGTTTTCAAGGGGCGGTTTTACCTGATAACAAAAAGCGTTCAATCAACATGCATCACGATTTTTGGACTGGATTTCGATATATTTGGCACTTCAGCTATTTACAAATTTAAAATGAGCATATATACTGGCCGTAAATATTCGAGGGGCAGGTTTGTTTTCAAAAATACTTGTAAATATATATGTGTGCTTTTTTAATGCAATCACGTTCTATCAACTGCTTTTTTCACCCGAATTCGGATTAGAACTTTGTACTGGACCCTTTTATTATAAATAACGGCTTATTTTTATTAGTTCAGTATAATATTTTTTATTTGGCGCCTTAACGTAGCATGATAATTTCTACAGTACAAATAATTAAATTCTTTACTAAATTCAGCACCACAATTATTGGACACGGCAAATCTATTAACTTATTGAAAGGTATACAGGTAATAATTTTACACGCTACGTATATATTTAACACTATGCTATTATAACAAAACAAACATCTAGCATCACATTTTTTTACCAATTTATTTCCATGCTAGAAAAAATAAGTACGTATTATGTCATATTATATGATTTAATAGTCCTGCGGGTCCGTTTTTATTTTGGCCCTCTTTTTTCTTACAGGCTCGAAAAAAGAATCTGATAATCTATCTTTTTTTCAAATTGTTTGATCAGACAAAATTTTCCTTTTTTCGAATAAAATGAGAAAAAAGGTGTCAAAAATAGCGATAAAAAATTTGACCAGCTTTAATAATCAATGGCCTGCATTAAATTTTATGCGGTGTCACTCTCCTGCAGAATCATTTCTCACGGAGCAATTTTTTTATTAACGAATATTATGAATGTCTAGACCCTTTTTCTTACTTTATACGATCCCGTGATAAGAATGAGACTTAAAAAGGCTATAAGGGCAATAAGTATAATGTTCTTTATTAGTATTTTTATCAAAAATTCATATGTTACAAGGACTTCGAATCTCCGCCATCTCTGAGATCGTCAGATCTAAACCCACTTTAAACAATCGTCGATTATAAGGGGGTTAATTTTACCAGAAAGATGGCAATATAGATTCAGCGTTTAGAAGTTATGACCGAGCTGAGTTGCTTTGTTAAGTGTGATCTGGCATTGTGTTAGGATAACGTAATTACTAATTGTATAACTTTTTTTCTAACAAGTTTTTTAGATCTAGCGAATGGACGGTATAAAAATAAACAAGATTCCGCCCATAAGATAAGTTAGCAATAACATTATTTTTTGCTTGTATATATTTTTACTTGGTTCACTTGCCCGTAATTTATTTTTAAAGTAATTTGCTATTTCATTTAATGGAGACTATGAAGACAAATTTTTACTTACTATGATTTTTGTATTTAGGACCAAAAAATGGGTGATAACGACCATATTAACATCGATCTTAATTGTCTTGTCTTGGACGGACCATATCACTTTTACAGAATTAATGTTTTTAATGGAAACCATGTTTGCACAATAATAACTCAGATTCAGGCCAGCTTACCACCCGGATTAAAAAATAATCGTTATCAGCTTCGTAGGTATTTTCTTACTGCTGGGGACTACCTTACAAATATAGATCCAAATGATAGGATCTACAACCATTTCAGTAGGAATTCTGATCAAAATATTATCCACATCGTCGTAGTGCTAGAAGAAAATTAAAAAAAATATTATAAAATATTTTTTTATTTGTATATTGTCGTTCCGGCAATAATTATCTTTATGAAATAAAAAGAAGGGTTTCGCGCCTCCACTATTTTTTATTTTAACGCGATCGTGCAAATAAGTATTGGTTATTTTTTATATCGTTATTTCGATTCCACCCGAAAATTGCCAAGAAAAAAATTTCGATCATAGACGAGTAATGTAAATACAATAAAATAAATTCATGAAAATATACGCAAAAGTAAACTAATTGTTTATATGAAATTGAGCCACCAGGGCCAGCTTTATTGATATAGAAATAAAATAAATTACGAGATAAAAATACACATTCTTAGAAATTTTTTTATCTGATTTAAGAATTTCTTGGTGGAGAATATGTCGTTGACATCATCGATGTTGATGAAGTTCGCTCCCCACATGTTGGTAGAAGATTGATCTCATCTTTTATACTTACCGACATTCTGACAATCTCTTCAACTATATCCCTTAATTTGAGACTACCCCTTAAAAATTCCTCGACAACCTGACGTGTGGAAATTCGTAAAGGTATAGTAAGGGCACTGACAGATATTACGTAATATCTTAGGGGGAGGGGGTAGCTAGGTATAATATATCATATATATGCTTCATATATAATATGGGAGAAGGGGTGGCCCTCTTGATAAAAAGATATTACATAATATCTGTCAGCACCCTAATCTCGCAAGTTCAATAAACCTGATAAAAAACATCTTCAAATAAATCCAACATAGAAACGATTATACGTTCTCCTATCACCTGGATTCCTAAGACAGGAATTTTTCCCAATTCACAATGTATTAACCTTGCCTCAGAAGAACTGTCCTCCCTATTTTCAAAAAAAATATTATAACATTCATCAAAACAATCCTTACAAATACAAACCAGCTTTTTCCAATCTAAACTTCTTTATCTTGTTCTGGAAATAAGCCACTAGAACCAACTTATTTGCCTTCATATCTAATTTCAATAAAACCTGGAGGTCAGGTTTTTTAACTAAATTAATAGAACCTATCCGATTTTTCTACTCTGTGAAGATTTGCTTGTCTGTTTGGACCATGCTTACTTTAGAGGCCATTTTGAGTATGTAAAAAGTGGATCCAGTACTTCGGATACCACATGGATTACATAAGAATTCTCACTATAATCTTTTTCTGTTAGTGATGGTCTACAACTCCAAATGCGACGCCTGAAGTTAAAAAAATAGTAAGTTATTACCGATATGAGAATACTTGCAATTTCATATTAACTTACAATCCTTCTAATAAATCAAAAGTTGTTATTAGAATGCATCTAGTTCTGAGTGTCATCTCTCTGTAGGGAAAGCTTATAGGTCGCATTAAAGCCGGATTGAAATCAGTTCTTAGTTTGCTATATAAACTTACAAATTCATCCAATATTGCACCAATTTGGTTGGGAAATTCATTATTATGGAATGAATGTCTTGATAAAATTAGTTTCGTTTCCAAAGTTAATAGCTTTGTAAATATGTTTTCATTTTCTGTAAGATCGATTACTCCTGATGCTATTGGGATCTCTGGTTCTATAGTTTCCAAATCTAAGCATTGCAAAATGTTAAATAGTTCAGTATATACACCTAAGCTTTTTTCCGAGCATTTGCCGTGTATTTTAGCATTCTAAATAATTAATCTTTTATTAGAAAGGCTAGCAATGTTAATATTTGAACCCATCTAATATAATAATTACTTACATATCCACCCATTATAAAATTAATATTATTTCGAATTAAAGTTAGATTTTGTTCTTGTTCCTTCAATTGACGCTGGAATAAAAATATTTTAGTTACTTCTTTTGTATCATTGGCTAATTTATACAAGAAATTCATCATAATTTACAAACCTTTCCTTTTTCTACTCCCAAGCATCTTTATAAATTTTTTGCAATTGTGGCTAAAATAAAAAAATAGCTTAGTATACTAATCTCATATATAAACACTTCCTATTATTTATTACTTAAAAATCAACTAGTGCTAAGTTTGATCATTTTTTATATTTATTCGTGAGATTCATGCCCACAGATAACAACGAGGTACACAAAGGCATTGCTCATATCATATTTAGTATAGGATAAACCCATACCAGACAACAAATCTCCTGCACTATACCCTTCGATGCTTACAGTACCAGCATTCTGTAAGCTAAGACATACGCTTAATTTTTGTTTGAGCACACCCGGATACAGACAGCAACATAGACCTATGTTGTTTTCTCTCTACTCTTTTATATATAGTATTTTATCATCTTTTTTTCAGGGAATATATCGAATTATTTTTTATTACATACCTTGGGTATAGTGTTATTCTATATCCACTTCTTCAAAGATATTAGGTAACTAGAGTGATCTTAGACAGTGAACACTTTGTGTAACTTCAAACTTTGTTACTGTAGTATATCTAAGTCAGTATGGCATTTTTAAAAAAAACTTAACAAAGAAGATTTAAGACAATTTGCAATTATGAAAGAGGCTACAATTAAAAGTATATGAGGATACTAATAACTATTTGATTTGTGTAGTTAATAGTTGTTTTATTTATTGAAAGAGTATGAAGACTCGATGTTGAACTTGGGGTCCACATCAGCCGCTTTTGTACTTTTTGAAATTTTACAAATGTAACAGTCAATATCTTTTATATGAGTAATATATACTACAACTACTATTAATAAAATATATAGTATAAATATAATAAATGTAATATATGTAATAAATGATATAAATATAATATATGAGATATCTAGAATATAAGCTAAAAACTACATCTTTCAGATATGTCAGGTCTAACGTTTTTGCCCGCAACAATCTCCTAGTCAATCAGATTGCTGATCTATTAATAAGTATAGAAGTAAATGGTTGTCAATCCTATTTTGGCAACCAGAGGTCGTACAGTGGTGTACTATATCTCATTCGAACCGTCTCGACGAGCTGAGTCGAATGGCAGTGGTTTCATCAAATTTGAATTACTAGTTCAAACGTTATGTCCATTGTAATGTTTTATAGATCAACAATAGTATCAAATTGTAATAAAATATTCTCTTGTTTATGTTTATTTCCCGAACTGCTTCTACTACATAATTCTATACCTTCCTCAAGTCCATGACGATATTGAGCCTCTGCTCCGTTAAGGTTAGCCTTCCTTAAAACTTTGACACTAGGTAAATAAACGCTTGAAAGCCATTTTCTAAAGTACAACTCCTGGGCTTGTTGATTACGGTTACAGAAAAAGTAATTTTCAGTATTATTAGACATTTTTTAGATAAATTTGGGCAGTAAAATATGTAAGTATATAAATCAAACAGAATCACTATAAAGTGACAAACTTCTATAACTTCATTATACTCTCCTTTATAAATGAAATTCGCTCTTTTCTAAATGGCAATACAAATGGCAGGACAATAGCAGAAAAAGGACCTATATGCGCTCTATGCTATTTTTTATATTCTACATTACACTACGTTGATTATAGGGTGACCCTTAGACATGTGAATTGCATATTGGAGATTTCAAGATCTTTAGCATTACGACGTAGAGAAAGATCACTTGTATTATTTTCTGCTGAACAACTTAGTAGATCCTTTATTTTTTATTATAAAGACTATAAAAATGGAAATATAAGTGTTTTGGTTAGAATGAATAAATTTTTGTACCGGTTTTAGAGTAGATCTAAAGCTTGGATATTATTTTTTCTATAAATGTTAAAAAAATTCACAAAAAGATTTGGTTGTACAGATAATGTTTGTGTTATGAGACTTTGTCTGAATTTGGGCTTGGAGTACTAATTCGAGAAAATTCTAAAAATAATACTTGTGCTTTTACTTGTTCTACATAAGTTTAGTAATGATAAGCCTTGTAAGGTATAATTTATACATATGCGGAATTTATTCTAATATGACAAATTATTTAATTTTCACGCTAGAGCAAAATCTGTTCTATGTGCGAGTATGTTATTCTGATCTTTTATTGTTTTATATTAGCAGAAAAAATATAACATGCCATGTTTATGTTCTGTCTTACAAATAAATTATGCATAATGATAAGCCTCATAAGGATTTTCTATTCTGCAAGTATACATTTATTCGAAAATTTTCTTGTCAAAAAACAAATTATGGTAAATAAAATTCTTAGTGAATGAACATCTTTAAAAATCAAATTATAATATAACTTTATTAATTTTATAGATATATAGGCCCAGGTAATGGCTAAGTAAAAAACAGTAAAGAGAGGAATCACTCGAGCCCTAACCTATAGAATGAGAGTTCCTTCCTGCTACTTCGTATTATTAGCTAAGTTATTAGCTAATTTATCTAAACTACGACCAATTTCTTTACTATCTACCCAACTCATAATTAACATTACTGTGCTAAATTTTGGATCCCCTTTACTATAATAAATGCTTTCTATAGTACTCTTCTCAACCAACCCCCAGTAAGTTGATGAATTTCACATCTCACAGATTCAAATGTACAATCCATAGTGTCTCCTATTTCTTTTACCAAGTCAAAAGCTTACTTAAAACGGTTTTTACTTTCTTCAAGGGATGAATTGGACATACTAGAATTTCTTGAAGAAGAGCTGTTAATACTTTCATGTGATCAATTCAAAGCTTCAGATTGGCTGACCACACTCAGTTGATCAAATTCGACCTGAAATCTTTGGGCAATTGCATAACGTTGGATCATTTCATTTCGGAGAGTTTCAATAAAGGCGAAGTTAAATAAAATTTTACCAAATTCATTACAGCAGGCTTCTTCAATATTATTAATTCTTGTAGTAATATCATTGAAAATTTTCTGCATCTCAAAGGCGTAGCCAGTATCACGTGTATTAATTTTGGTGATTTCTGCGATAAGTTTACTATTAAGTTCAGTATTAATTTCAGACAGGCATGTGGAATGCTCGTTGGTAATTTTAATATTAATTTCTGTGGTAAGTTTTCTGTAGACATCAGTAAGGATTCTTTTGATTTCCACAGTAATAGTTGTATTATTTTTTGCGTCGAGTTCATTGGCAATCTTAGTACCATGTGCAGAGAGATCATCTGCAATTTCATACTTAATTTTGGTAACATGTGTGGAGAGTTCATCAGAAATTTTTTGTTTAAAAAGCATCCACATGGTAACAATTCCCATGAATATCAGCAGACAAACGAACAAAAAAACAGCAATTAAGACTAAAACTGGCATGCTTTCTAAAGAGTTGAACAATGTTAAACTGGACATAATACAGATAGAGTAGTGCATAGTATTTTTATATTTGAGCTTTTTGGCAGTTCAAATCAAAGCTTTTTAGATACTAATGATTGATTTTTTTATAATATGCAATATCTTGTATAAATGTGCTAGAAAAAAGTGTTATTTTATACTTTATTTCTACTACATGTGAAAATGAGAATTTAACCCGATATAATCAAAATTATATTGCTTTATTCCATGAATTCGACATAATTACATTTTTTATACAAGTCAAACTCGTTATAGTGAAGTGGTCGGTTCCATTAATAAAAATTTTTAAAAAATTCACTATATCGAGAGTTTATTAGTAAATTCACTATATCGAGAAAATTTTATATAGACTGGCTTTGGGTCCAACTTCACTATATCGAGATTTTAATTAGTCTTCACTATATCAAGAGTTCACTATAACGAGAGTAACTTGTAATTTCATTTTTTTACCTAAAACCATTAATAACAGCTGAGATCCCAATCCAATAATAACCCGAATTTGAGACCATTTAACAATAGTGCTTAAAAGAAAATCTGATGATTACCAGTTACTGTTCTATGTTAACTTAATATAACACTAATAGAGCAATATCATATTTCAAAATTTTCCAAAATAGAAGATTGCATATAGTGCATCTTTGTTTGATTAATGTTTTATTAAGCATACATGTAATTGATTGTATTAACAAAAGTAGGATAATAAATTTTATCGTTCTACCAAGGATCCGTTAATCATAAATTCCAACCATCAATTTTCCTTTTTTGTTTTATTTTAACTAAGGATTGAAATCAGTTAAAAATTTTTAGTCGATTAGTCAGTCGACTAAACCTGTTAGTCGTTGACTGACTAAAAATCGACTAATCGATTAATCGACTAATCGATTAGTCGATTAATCAACTAATCGATTAGTCGACTAATCGACTAGTCGACTAATCGACTAGTCGATTAGTCGACTAATCGACTAGTTGATTAGTCGATTAGTTGACTAATCGACTAATCGACTAGTCGATTAGTTTATTAGTCGATTAATCGATTAGTTGATTAATTGGCTAGTCAATAAATATACAAAAAATGAATACCAGGAATATAGCAATGAAAATATGAAATAGATGATTAATCTTATCAACTAATTGACTAATCAACTAATTGATTAATCAACTAATCGATTAGTCAACTAATTGACTAGTCGATTAGTCGACTAATCGATTAGTCGACTAATCAATTAGTCGACTAATCAACTAACCGACTAGTCGACTAATCGATTAGTCGACTAATCGACTAATCGACTAGTTGACTAATCGACTAATTGACTAATCGACTAATCGATTAATCGACTAATTGACTAATCGACTAATCGATCGACTGACTATAAAAAATTTAGTCGATTAGTCGACTAATCGTCAACTAATCGACTAATCGACTATATGATTCCTATCCTTAATTTTAACGACGCCCTGCTTTACGATTCACATGTAAATCAGGATGTGTTTTTTATTAGTAATTTACAGAACTGCATTATAAAAGGCTTGCTAGAACTTTCGGGAAAGTTTATCAGTATAGTAACATAGCTTTTGGCTAGATTTATTAATAGATCTGTATAAAAGTTAAATCACATGCCCAATGCTAACTGCGGATATGCAAAGTGGATTGATAAATTACTGTGAAATGTATAGAGATGACATCTACCTTACTACGCATAATATATAAATCATCCACATGATTTTTTTTTAAAAAAAAAAATATACGAATTCACATAATTTAGTCAATATGAGTAATTGGTTCACGTTTATTTGCATAATTATACGTTGTTTTTACTTCTATTCATACTTTATACAAATCTACTAATGGTCTAAAAATGGAATTTTTGCTTATTATATAGAATGGTAGTACCTTTGGCTTCCTATTACATTTCACAGGATCAAGATCTGTAAATCAGTTGATCAAGATTCTTATTATCCCCATTCTAACATTAGAGATCTAACTCAAAAATTCATAATATATATTATGCCAGAACCTTCAGAAAAAAAGTTGATGGATTAATTATTCATTGATCTATTTTCTATAGATTTGCAAAAATACATAACCTGCTAAATAATACAGAATGCAATTAAATCACATGACCTTATCTGCGGGATGAGAAAAGCTAAATAACCCTTTTTTTTCTCACAAGCTCAAAAAAGATATATTTGAACTTATAAGACTGTTATCTAAAACTGATAACTTTCTATATTTGGCTTCAAGTGATTTTATCACAAGAAGGCGGAGGATAAGATATTTTGGTATATTATCGTTATAGAACAAACTTATTCTGACACTAGTGCTGGTAATAAGATTGAGTACACGAATTCTTGAAGGCTTTGGGATTATTAGATAATGTAGTCATACCCGTCAACATGGATGATGATGACAATAGTGAATTTGACATCGATAAAGAAGATAGTAATGATGAAGATAGTGGTAACGATTAGAACAATTATTGGGACTGGGACTCTAGGAAAACATATACCAGATGGATTATCAAAGATGTTTTGATAAAGATGCTTTAAAAAAACTTCATCAAGCCCGGGAAGCTCATCAACATTTTATTCTTCTTAGGCTATTTACCATGTGTCTCCAAATTTATCTGAGCAAGTAGTGATGCAAACGGCTTGAGCCGAGCTGTGAGCTGAACGGCTAAGCCGAGCCGAATAACGGCTCAGCTCTAGGTCTACTAATAAAGTATCAGCTCCAGAAATGGCTCGGCTCTAGACCTTGAAGCCGAATATGGAGCCGTGAGCCGATAGATTCACACCACATGACTATTATCCAATAGTAAACGCTCGCTGTGATTATATACGATTATTTAATATTATTGAATACTATTTAAATAAATAATAATAACGATAACAGAATTAAAGCTTTCGATATTTATATGCGATAATATAATTTATATCAAAATAAGTTTGTTAAATAAAAATTATAGTGATTAAATATGTAATTATTGCATCTGATTAAAAATACTTATTTTAAATCAAATTACTTATCACTGACGCAAATATGATTACTTTAATATTTCTTATTTATTCTCAAGTAACATTAATCTTACATTAATCTTATCGATAAATAATCGTCCATCACTATTTTGCACAATTACTTTTAAACATATAAATAATAACCATTTGCATATTGAATTACAGTTTTATTTCATTATAAAAAACAAAATACTGGAAATTCTACTTAACAAATATTTCATCAAATCAGATACATCTAGCTAGTTTGCTGAAAATCCATCGGCATTTAACTTTACATAACATGGCATCTCATATTCACGATCATCCTCTTATATTCATGATCATCCTATTATTAACCTGTTGTCACATAATATGATATGCACTTTCCTTTTTTTTTTTTTTTTTTTGAACCATTCGCGCAATATCAACAAAGTTATCTAAAATATACCAGCAGTTTGGGTATCGAATTCAAAAATAGAATGATAAGCTGACAATTAAGCCAGTTTAACCATGGTTTTGAAACTCTACTAAGGCTTTGAAGCTTTAACCATGGCTTTGGAGCCAAGCCATTTCGATCGGCTTGAGAAGTTGTTAGCCGATCCATTTTTATATCAATAACACAATTTACACGAGAACAAGTAATAAAAAAAATTAGATATTTTTTCAAAAAAAATAAAAAAAAAGTAAAACAAAATCTCACGCATAGCCTCAAGATCCAATTCTAAGCACCGAAATTTCTCAGCATAGATTTTGTTCGACTTACTATTTGTAAATATAAAAGAGCTTGAAAATTTACTTGCCCAATTTCATATTTCATATTTGAAAAAAATTTACTTGCCCAATTTCATATTTGATATAAAAATTTTATACTCACAATTGTTGCAATGGATATCGACACTGATGATCTTTATGAAGCTGAAGTTCGTAGTACTTCTGCTTCTGATTCTCAAGACGTTTTGCAAGTTTCTGATGACAATGACAATATGGCCACAAGCACCGCTACTGCGAGTGATAGAAATATTGTATCTCCTTTTACTCCTGTTACTCCTACAAAAAAAGCCAAATCTAGATCTCCTGTTTCACCATATTTTTCACAAAGGACTATTGACAATATGTCAGTACTTTGCAGCTTTTGTAAGAATAAGTTCAGTATAAATACGGCAACTGGTACCTTACGTAAACACCTTGACTCTCAGCACCCAGGCTGGAATACGACTAAGCCAGCATCAGGTCAACAGCTTCTTACTTTTACACCTGAAATGACAATTTCAAGCCAAAGTTTAACACCAGCTCAAAAAACTAAACTTCATATGTTAATTGCCGAATGGATTGTTTCAGACACGTTACCTTTTTCTATCATTTCAAGCAGATCATTTGCCACTATGCTTCAATATCTTAATGCTAATGTTGACTTACCTTCTCGCGAGACTATAAAGTCTATTATTCAAAGTGCCTTCGTCGTAATGCAAAAGGATGTTAAAACTCTTTTGGAACAAGCTCCTAGTAAAATCTCTGTTACGTTAGATATTTGGACCTCTCGTGCTAATGTGCCCTTTCTTTGCATAACAGCACATTGGATAGATAATGAGTGGAACCTCCGAAAAATCTTACTCGATATCTGCATGCTTCCTCATCCCCATACTGGTGAAGAGATTGATACACATTTGCGTTCCGTTTTTGCAGCTTTTAAGATTACTGATAAAATTCTTTGTGCTACTACTGACGGTGGTTCTAATATGATCTTGGCAATGCAATTGTTAAAAAGTAATCTTGTTTTACACAATCAGCTTTTTCACTTTCAATCTCGTCGCTGTTCAGCTCATATACTAAATCTCATCGTTACGAGTGGTTTGTTACCTATTAAATCATCAATCGAAAAGGTGCGCAACTTGGTCAAGACTATTTCCTCTTCATCATCGCTGACTCAGGACTTAAAAGAGCTTGGGCAATCAGTTGGAGAAGGCGAGGCAACTCGTAAAATTCCACAGGATGTTTCAACACGGTGGAATAGCACATATTTGATGCTTTCGGTCTACGTAACTATGCCTACAACAATTGCAGCACTTATTAGACGCAACAAAAATCTAAATAAATATAAACTTACACCACAAGAAGAATCAGATCTTCAAACCGTAACACAATTTCTTAAGCCATTTTACGAGACTACTAATGTTCTTTCTGGCAGCACGTATACGACTCTAGGCATTTCAATTCTACTAATTGATAGCATTGTTGATACTATTTCATCTCATATTCAGAATTCAACAAGTCCGGAATTTCTAAAAACAGCTGCAACCCAAATGTCAGATAAAATTCAAAAGTATTCAAATGAGATCTATGATAAGACAGCCTTTATGGCGGCTATCCTCGATCCCCGAATTAAACTAGAGCTAATGCCCGATGATATGAATACTGAAGCAAATATTGCTATTTTTAATAATATCTTTAGAACACAATATTCTGCACTTACTTTAAATAATTCGTCTACTAATTTAGAAACGTTGAATTTAACATATACAGAACAAATTGCTCAGAAAAAACGAAAAAAAAATGAACTCGGTAATAGGACGGATGAATTTAGCCAGTACTTATCTGAGGCCGTTTTACCTATGAACATTGATCCTTTGAACTGGTGGAAACTTAATCGTACACGTTTTCCTAATCTATCTCAAATAGCTAAAGATTATTTAGCCATCCAGTCTACTTCAGTACCCTCCGAACAAGTTTTCTCCAAAGCTGGTGATACAGTTCGGGCTAAACGTACACGTCTATCTGAGAAGAGTGTACAAGCTCTTATGTGTATTAACTCTTGGTTGGAGCACAATATTAAGTTTCGTAGAGGATAGTTAAAAATTATACATACATATGTAAAAATAAATTTGTTAAAATTCTAATTTCTTGTCCGACCTGTCGTGTGTTTAACAAAAAAAAAAAAAAGAAAGTACCTTCATTATTAAAAAATGTAAAAAAAAAAAAACCTTTTTTTTTGATAGATTTAAAAATAAACTTATCTCAGTATTTGAATTTTATCATAGTTCTATTGATTTAAGTTTAGCCGATTTCAAGTTAGAGTTAGTTTGAGTTATAATAAGTATTGTGACGGATTAAAATGAAATATGTATAGTATAAAAAAATTGACAAACCACCGAAAAATAAAAATTTTTGAAGCGCATTTTTTAGAGGTTATGGTTAGAGGTTAGTTTTAGAGTAGAGTTTATATTAAACAAGTATAAGTGGGTTTTAGAGGGTTAAATAGAGACCCACATTTCAATTTCATTATGATCGGCGACGAGTATTAGTTGAAGGTAGATTACCAGAAGTTTATGACTTTAAACTTTTTACACGAAATAGCACATTAGAATTCGTGTTCATGTCTGATTGGATATTTTCTTTGTAGAGTAGCGGCTCGGCTCGGCTCGAGGTTAATCAGCTTACAAACGGCTTGGCTCTAGCCTTTGGAGCCGAAGATCAGCTCGGCTTGGTCAATGCAAGCCACGAGCTGAGCCGAACTGAGCCGTTTGCATCACTATGAGCAAGCAAAAAATGGATTATTTGTCGCGTTTTCTAGATCTAATTCATTTGGAGTATTAGAACACAATGCATTATTGGATGCTCTAGCTCATGATATAAAAGGTTTAAATCTTTTCGAGTTTGATTTAATAAACAATGCGAAATTGTAACTAAGCTTCTGGTGTTTTTGGATTATTAATATAGTTTAACCCATATTTAGTTAACATAGATCAGGCATAATTATTTTTTATCTATTCTTCAAATTTTCAAGTTTATTAGCATTTTGATAATACTGATCTTGAGCACATTTTATAATAGTCCATCAGGTCGATAAAGCCATTTAATTACTACTCGCTGGATTATTTTAGCTGAATTTATTTGTTTCTTCCATAAACAATATGCTCAATATGCTCACTGGTATCACAGGTTAATTCGTGACTTGCGCCTCAAAATAGTCTAACCCAGATGAAAAGCACAATAAAGTTCTTAATACAAGTATATACAACTGCGATACGAGCAAAGTAAGTTTTATTCAATGTTTTATAAAGCTATCTAATTATTTGTTACTAAGTATTTTCGCAAGAAAGAGAAGCTAAAAACCAATATTTATTATTTCAATTCCCCTTTTATATTATTATTTCTAACTACAATTACATCATTCGATCAATCACTCGATCATAACTATTATTTTAATTACATATTTACTTTGTACATTATTAGACCCTTCATAAATTACCGCATGCTTATGCAATTTTGCCCTGATCTGCACCCAATTGATCACGTGCATCATGTGCACAGACTTCTGATCGATTGTTTGCTTTCTCTTTTATTCCATGCAAGTTTAACGCATACCATAAATCACTATGACACTGGATAATAATCGCTGATTGGTTTTTTATATGCTAAGTTTTAAAATATGCTATTTGGATTTTAAATTCTCTAAATTTAGAGTTATTGGCTATATATTCATTTCTGGTTAAATTATTTTTAATACAAAATACAAAGTTTTTCCAATAATCTTTACTAAAACTATCATATCCTGGTATTAATAAACGTTTATATATATATGCAGGCGGATGATACTTCGCAAATCATAACCAAGCTTCTGGTGTTTTTAGATTATTGATATAGTTTAAACCATATTCAGTCAACATGTATCGGGCATAACTACTTTTTTCCTATTCTTTAAAAGTATCTTGAATATTGAGCATGTTTATATTTGGATTTTATTAAATAAGACTTTTATTTAATAAGTATGAGCCAGACTAATCGATTTACTAGCAATTATGAATAATTAGTGAAGAAAAGGGGAGTATACATTTTATAGATTTTTATTTCACTTCGACACCACCAATTTATAAGAAAAAAAATATTAATATAAAAATATATCTCTCAATTGTGATCTCAAGATTAGTATTAGGAAAATGGTAGACAGCTACTCTCTTACTCCCAGTTCATAAAGGACCCTCTAATGATCTGTAGGAGATGGTCTACCGTATTTGTTTAGTTCTAGATTGCCATTGCTTTGAGCATCTGCTCTATTTCATCATCTGACCTTTCGTGATTTTCCTCTTTAGCTATTTGATAATAAAGCTTATATAATTTTTCTAGACTAGTACACAGATCATTATCTGCATACCTTTTGCAATAATTTTCTAGCCTTAGAATGTATGCCTCTTCATTAGGAAACATCTTGACTGCAATTGTCTTCATATAATCATTTGGATTCTTTTTAGCTCGCAATTTCTTTAGATAGTTTCCATAATTTTTCGCAAGATTATCATATTTTCTGCCCTTTCGCAATGCAGGTTTTAAGTAGTTTTTATGACTTTGACTTGCGCAAGTTCTATATCTTTATGATCAACCAATTTATATATTTCTACTATAGCAATAAAAAAACTTTAAATAATGAAAATATATTCTTTAGTATTTTTTTTACTTGAAAAAATATTTGTTATAAAGCATCTATGCCTTGACATGAAGTTTAGCTTTCATAGCTCTTTCTTCTGCTTGCTTAGGAGATATTTCAGATGCTACCAGGTGTTTATATAATCCAATTCACCAATGTCCATAGGGAAGAGTTCAAATTCCATCAAGTAAGATTCAGTATTTGTTATCATATGGATTTAACCCTATCTTATTCACCTTTTCCAGATCTATTTGATGATTATAACTGCGAAGATTGTACATGTCATGCTGAGTTAGTTTTTTATTTCTAAGACATTCTAGAAATTTATCAAGTCGAAGCTCTTTTTTGACCACACATTTCTTTACACCCTTTACCTTTGGATACCGTGCTTCTTTTTAGAGTCTTTAGAATCTGGGTCATTGGGAGTTTTAGGATCATGTACCGCTAGAAGGACTGAGTACATCTTTGGCTTTAAACATACCATTTCCTATAGGTTTGCACTTTGTCTCATTCTTCATTAGAAATAAATCGCCTGAATAGTTAAGATCAAAAATGTCTGGCCTCGATCTTTATATATGTCTTTAGTTTCTATTCGCATTATGAGTGAGTCTATATCTGTATAAAGTAGACGGGCTTTATCTCCATATCGAGGCTTTATATAACTATACCAAAAGTTAAACATTATGGCCTTGCTAATGTCAAGAATTGCCTGCTCTACATTATCAGCAAAATAAATATATGAAATCTTTCGAAAGATATTGCATGCCGAAATCTTTCGAAAGAATTGCGATCGACGCGAAATCTTTTGAAATATGCGCAATCTTTCGAAAGATTTTGGCATACATTTTTTTCGAAATATTTCGAAATATATTGCAAAATATTGTGAAATAGGCCAAATAAAAAAAATGCAAACTTCTACCTAATTATTCCTTCAGGGGTCACAGAAGGTAATATTTCGTATATTATCGTTTAAATCTGCAATATTTTGCAATATTTCGCATAATTTCGAATTTTTTTTAAAATTTTTGCAATTGAATATAAAATTTTATATTTTTTTTATTTATAATTATATATATTACATTTTTAAATTAAATATATATTTTTAATTAATATTGCATATTTTATTATAATAAATGCATAT
Source organism: Gigaspora rosea (assembly GCA_003550325.1). Classification (NCBI taxonomy): domain Eukaryota; kingdom Fungi; phylum Glomeromycota; class Glomeromycetes; order Diversisporales; family Gigasporaceae; genus Gigaspora; species Gigaspora rosea. The sequence continues at coordinate 342,423 of QKWP01000298.1, read as the reverse complement.
ATAATTTATTAATAACTTGACCTGCGGGTCGATAGCATAGCAGTTATGCTCCCAGGTCCCCAATCGAAGGTTGCCGGTTCAATACCACTTGGCGGCAAATTGAATTTGATAGTCAGAACCCGATTAGGAATAACCGAAGTCATACAAGATGTAAGGTCGGTCCAATGTGGCACGAACTTGATAGCGGCGTTTCTGTGTAATGTATACGTACCCACAGGAAACAGGACTGAGGTGGCTCGGCCAATCCTGCAGGAAGTTAAATAATGCGGTGCAGGACCCACATTTGGGCGGCGAAAGGCAAGCCGGATGAAGCTTTTATCACAGTAACATTTCCAAGTGGCCAAAGCTCCGACGACAGAGATCTTCTGGGCGGCGTAAGGCAAGCCGGTTGGTTTATCAGAGTTGGGTTAAAGTGGTGGGTGCTCACAAGGAGGGTTACAGAGAAGAGCGCTGGGTCTTAAGTTTAAAAAAAAAAATATTTATTAATACTTTATTTTTAAAAAAATTTAAAAATTACAAATATAAAACAAAATATTAATAGCATTTTTATTAAAAAATAAAAAAAAAGACAAAAAAAAGTAGCATTATTTGTATTTAAAAAAAACAAAACAAAAAAAAAAGTTTTACGTATCATAATCAGGTTCTTTTTGTTACTTATCGGATCTATAATCTATAATTTTTTTGAAGTTGTAGATCCTTCATCTTTTTAAATATATTCGAAAATTTCTAAAATTTGAACACAATGCAAAAAATCGCAAATTTTTAAGAAATTTTAAATATACTCACCTTTTCTTAGCTATTTTGTTGTCTAAAAAATATTTTTTTAAATAAAAATTCAATTTAAAAATTTAAAAAAAATTTTGTATTTTAAAATATAAACTTACTTTTTTAGAGGATTGCGAAAGGTCGTTTGAGATAATTAGACGTATTCTATAAATTTTTTAAGGGTAGAGGGTACGTAGATCATTTTTATATAGTTTTTATATGGTATTTTGAAATTTTCATAGAAAATTGGCATATGCTACTAATAAAACTTTTTTAAATTACAACTAATTTTTATTAAAATTTTATAAAATATAAATAAAACAATTTATCTACTATGGTAAAATTTTGAACTATTATTATATTTTAATAAAATATACTTGTATATATCATAAAGTTTTTCTGGGTTGGCCAAAAATTTTCTGGGTTGCACAAAATTGCTAATGCTGATTGGTCAATTTACGTAAATTTATAAGTTAGTTTTATTACTAAATTTTAATACCCAATCTTTAAAATTTCATATCTTACTGAGTTTTTAACCAATTTTAATGATTTTACTATCATTAGAATCAGAAAGACCTGCTCTACAAACTTGGCTTAAAATATGATTAGTTTATTTATTATAATTTTTCATAAAATTAAATATAAAAAAAATTTACCATTAAGTTTATATATAATTTTAAAATAGTACCCTCTACCCTTAAATGTTTAAAATAATGGATAGGATTTAGGTCTAAAGACTACCGGTAGTACAGTTAGAAGAATAGGTTAAAAATCTAGAAAAATATATATATAAATAATTTTTGTATACAAAAATCTGATCAATACTATAGTTTAGTTTGGCAGAATTTTTTTTAATATTAATAATAAACTTGTTTAAAAAAAAATCCTTTGTAACTGCTATTTTTTGTTGCTTCAAATGTACTACGTGTAGTACACTATAAATGCTAATTTTTTTATAAATTTTTTTAATAGAATTAGTAAATTTAAATTTAAATTATATAAAAAATGTTTATAGCTTACCATATTAAAAGTTGAGTGTTGCTAACTTGCCCCCTGGTGATATAACCACCCTATAATTTACCAATCAGATCGCAGGATCTTGTGTAACAAAATAAAGAAAATTAAGAAAATTTAGAAAAAAATCAAAAAATTATCAATATCGCAAAATTTTATTACAAAAACTAGCTTTGGGCTATTAAATAAAAGTTTTTGGCATTTAATTTTGCATATAAATAATCAACTCATCCTCTAACTTAATATACCTATACCCTTACCCTAACCCTAATCTTTGAAGAATAATTTTTTATATAAAAAACTTCTATAAAATAAAGGGTGGTTAAAATTTATAACTTTAACCAGGTGTTAAAATTAGTTAAATTCTTAAAAGTTTTATTATTAGTTATATTATAAAAAATATTATTTCTACTATAAAGGTTTGTTAGCTATTAGTTGAAAATCATTACTATTTTAGTATTTCATATAGGTTCATTAGTTTTTTAACTATAATTTTAAAAAAATTTTATTAAATAAATTTTGTTTAAATTTATCAAAAGTTGTTAAAACTAACTTTTAATTCTAATTTATAAAATTTATCAACATTTAAGCTAATATAGTAAGAGTAATATAAGTTTAAAAATTTAAAAGTAAAATTTACTAGTAAAACAACTAAAAATAGCCAAGCTTCAAAGGTCTTTAAAAAATTTAAAAGACTATTTAAAGTTATGATATTTTTTTTACATAATGCAATTTACCCAAAGTATCTTGCAAAAATATTTTAATAGATTTTTTATTATTGAAATTAGTCAATAATTGGTCTTAAATGGTGTCACTATATAGTACAAAGTACTACTAGTAGTATGCCTAAATCCTATCCAATAATTATAAAAAAATATAATAATATTTCTATAATCTATGTATAAATATACTTGTTCGAATTCTTCTAATTGTTCTCCAAATTCTTCTGGTTCGTTTCTTTCTTCTAATTCTTCTGGTTTGTTTCTTTCTTCTATATCCTCTGAAATTAATGTCAAAAACGAATCATGTCGTTCCAACATTCACTTTATTTTGAAAAATTGAACAAATTTTTAGTAAATAATAATAATACTAATAATAATAATAATAATAATAATAACTTAATATCTTTCAAGATCTTCTTTAATGATATCTTCAGAAATCATTAACTTTTTGTAGTTTGGGCTAAGAATAGATTGGCATACCACCATTGCGTATGCCGTCTTGTGGTCAGTTGTTTCACCAGAGGGTCAAATTCTATTTAAAATTTGAACAACATAAGTATCATTTTTATCAGAACTATTCGCAACTCTTGCAAAAAGAAGCTCAAAACAATTCTTTATCTTTTCTGATCTCTTCTAATTCAAAACTTCTTCAGGTTTTGCCTTGGTGTTAATAGGGTCTAAAAGATTGCCAAAAATAGAAAACATAGAGTCTTTAGTTTTAGTAGTTAAAGTGCTTTGCAACAACCTAACTTTTTCCAAAAGCTAAAAATTTTTTAAAATTAGAAAATAATAACGTATTTAATATTTTCGAATATATGCGAAAATTGCAAACATTTTTTGAATTTATTTGAAAATATTTAACCATTTTTTGAATTTATTCGAAAAATGTTAAAATATTTCAAATAAATTTGAATATTTTTTAAAAAAAAATAAATAATTTTTACAGGTCCATGAAGTTTCTTCGCATAATAGGCTTTTCAATTTTTCTTCGACAATTTTTGCATGAATTCATGATTATGCTCCCTAAAATAGTCCTCTGCTCCTTTCTTGAGTTCTGCATCCATAGGATAGATTGAGTTGTCTAACAACTCATTGGCAATTTCTTTAACGCTTTGCTAATTATAAAAAAATTATTAGAATAAAATATAAAAAATTAAAATAAATATTAAAAAAATTAAAAAAATTACTTCAAGGAAAGCCTTTTTATTCGTTGCGTCGTAGTTCTCAACCAAATTGTCTTCGAGTCTTTTCATTCACTCTTTAAGCTGATCCACTTTCAAACTAGTTTGCTTCACATAGTGAAGAAGTTCACCCTGGTTCTCTAAAAGCTTAGAGATCGTTGTATGCGATTAGTGATACGGGTTGACCCCGGCCCAACAGCCGGGTCGATGGGCGGGTCGACCCTAAGCCCGCACCTTTGTGGGCCGGGCCGGTTGGTAAGAGAAGTGTTAGAATCGATTATCTTCTAAAGTATATTTCAGGCCAGGAATTAAATAAAATCGGCTAGTCATTTATAATAACTTAAGTGAATTAGGTGATAAACTGAAATAGTGAATATAATCTAAGTATAAGAATGTTCGGAGACATAGACAATCAATCAACATGAAATACTAACATGCTGGAATTTTTCTCAAGGACAAAAAGAATAAAAATTAAATCATTTAATATCACTAGAATTTGATAAAAAACTATCTGATGGTTTTTTACACGTTTAATATAGATAAATATTGACTGATTCTGATCAGAAAAAATTACACTAGAAAAAGGTCGGCCCGGTCGACCGGCCCGAGTGTTTTTTGGATCGGCCTCGGCCCGTGATTTTTTCATTGACCCGTATCACTATATGCGATACTTTAAAATAATTAAAAAATATAATTTTAAATTAAATTAACAACCTTTGAAAGTTTGCGCAGGTTCAGTTGAACCTGCGGCTTCCACAGTTGAACTTCCAGCTTCCACGATGTTCACGATTGGATCTTGTCTAAGTGTAGCTTTTCCTTTGGTGGTTTTGGTGGTCTTGTTCTTGAAACCAGCAAGTTTTTGCTCGAACATCCTTTCAAAATGTGTATATGTTTAAAAGTTTTTTTTTTATATATTAGGGGGAACCCCGGGTGTAGCTCCTGCCCTAAACTTTTATTAATACTTAAGTAAGTTAACATATTGCCAAAGTATATACATATTATATACAAGTATTGGAACTAGGACTTTAGGTAATACAACTATTTATCCACGGCTAAACCCCACTAGAGCCTTCCATATTCCCATTTATATGACTGATTTGGCTTGTACGTCCCTCTCCAACCAACAATTGGTATTTACATGTCCGCCACTTTACCCACACTACCTAATATCATCACTTCCAATTTGGTGTACGTTACCAGGTAGGCGCTTTGTGCTTCCAGATTGGTGTATCTGAGATCCTCTAATAGCGTACTTTTTGGGAGTCATATCTCAAGCCATGCAGCTGCCTCTACCACATTGGGTAAGTATCTCAAGCCTGCATGCTGCTGCAACTAGCCGGGTTCCTGCAACTTCGGGGCCCAGGATTTAACGTTCTAAATTCGGTAATATATAAACGACTGTACTTCCCTCTATGGTAACTATGTAACTGGGCTTGTTTCGCAAATGCTTCCAGTACTAGATATAGTTGGATGGCATCATGAGACTCAGGGGGACCCTGTTACCACTACATGCACTTGTACTAGCTATACCCGTATTGGTGGTCCTAGCACTTCTTAGGGTCCAAAGACTCCCATATAGGTACGCCTAAAGCCCGTTGGGTCTTGACACGTACATGCCTCCATGCTTCCACCTCTCACTGGCTAGTGAGTTCTGTTTGCCCTTACAGGTTCATTCTGATTCCCAGTACTCATATCCGACCCTTCTTCCAACCTTTACCGATCTCTCCCATACTACCAAACCAGTTAGCCCGGAAGGATTGGTCAGCCCAGCTTTATGTGCCTGACGGACTCCCTCTCCTTGGTATCTAATTCCAAAACATAGGTCCTTTTCCTCCGGTACGACTCCGGCGGCCAGGTTGGTGTCCCTTCTTGCCATAGGGGAGTGTTGTCACTTGGACGTTTTTTGGACATTTTGGTCATTTTTTCAAATTAAAATTACTTAAAATTTTATTAAGATAATTTATTTTAATTTTTTCACCAATGAGTCCAGCACCTAAAAAATTATATAATTATATATTTTTTTAAAATTACTTTATTGATTAGTTAAACATGGGACATAGGCTTGGACGATTTTGGACAATCTTGGACGTTGGACAAAAAACATAGTATGGACATGTCCAAGTGACAACACTGCCATAGGGCTTTTTCCATCTGGTTCTTCGGTCTCTAGCTGAAATCCCGGTCTTCTGTAGTACCGTTGGAAGATCTTTCTTACCTCCTTGCTCGGGACTTGCCAAACGGGTTTCAATTGTTCCGGTCTCTTGAATTTGTTTGTGTAACTTACACAACTGCGCTAATGCTCCCATTCAAGATAGTAGTACCAAGGTTACAGGTAATATACCCGACCGATCGATGAACAAATGTTACATAATACAGGCCTATTTTTTAATTCGTCTCCAGTGGGATTTGAACTCTAGACCTGTCACTTGGGGGGTGACAACTAGACAGCTTCTCTATATCACCACACCCATATGTTTAAAAGTTTATTAATAATTATTGCTAAAAAATAATTAAAAATAAAATATAAAAAATAAAATAAAAATAAAAAATTTAAAATCAATGATCTCATAGTGAGCCAGAAGATAAAGACTTAGAGGGCATCCAGAAATAACATTATACAAGAGGGGTGAGGGGTTTGACAAAATATAACGATTTTGCTCTTAAGTAGGGGGTCAAAAAAATATAACACAATTTTTTTAGAAAAATCGTCTAAAAACTGATTCAGTTGTCCAAATTTAATGATTTTGGTACAATTTGATTTGTCTTGGTGAGAGGAGTCGAATAGTACCAATTTTATTTCATTTGGACACTAGATCAAAAGTTATTGGCCAAATACTATTGGTTATTATATTTTCTTATAAAATGACTATAAAATCAATAGTTTTTTGGCGAATAACTATTGATCCAGTGATCTAATGAAATGATTTTGGTATCATTGGATTCGTCTCACTAAGACGAATCGAATGGTATCTAAATCATTCAAATTGGATCACTATGTCACAATATATTCAAGTTTTTGTAAAATTTTATATATAAACATACGGATTTTGAAAAATTTTTTTATATAGTAGGGGGGTCAAGCGCTACTATGAAGGGGTATATAACGTTATTTATGGGTGCCCTCTTATATAAAAAATATAAACCAGCAGACTTAGCAAGATAGTTATTCATCACATTCGTATGGCTAGAGCTTGCCAGAGGTTTTACTACTTATATTTATACTGTCTACAATCATATGGATTTTAAATTCAATTAATATATATGCTAGCAAATTGCTAGTTTGCTATTTATAGTATCAGCAACTACATATATATTAATTAAGAAATCTATAATTAAAAGTTATACAGTATATTACGGTATATAGAATTATTTATCTAATAAGTTATAATTTGAAAAATAAAAAAAAAACTTAAAGAAAAATTAGTCGAACAAAAAAACTAATATGTATTTATAAAATTTAAAAAATAATTAAAACAAAGTAACTAAATGTTAAAAAAGTGCAAATTTTGTAATAAAATAAATAAAAAAAGGCTTAAGTAGTGTTGTGAAGGTTGGCAGTATGTTGAGAAGTTGCGAAGTTGTTGAAAGTTATGAAAACAAGTTGATTGATGATTCATTGTTTACTTTTATGGTAAAATTTAATATCACCACAGGTGATCATTACCGCTCATATATTCAGCCAATCGGAATGCAGAATCTCATATAATCAAAACAATAAAGAAGCAAAGAAAAAATCCAAAAATCTTTAATAGCAAAACATTTTACTATGATAACAAGTCTTCGGGCAATAAGTAAAAATTCTTAGCATTAAATTTTACACATAAACAAATCCTTCTAACCCAGACCCTACCTGACCCTAACTCTAAATCTTTATTAAAAATTTATAATTATGTGGTGATGATCACTTGTGATAAGTTAGCGGGCTGTGCTTAACCTTGGCTTATGATTTCACATGCTCACTACTAACACAATGTAGAGTAAAAATCACACTAATTTTTTAAAAAAAATTTAATAAATGTTTAATAATTTTTAATATTTTTAAAAAAAATTTAATAAATGTTTAATAATTTTTTAAAAAAAATTTAATAATTGCGCATATATTTGCTACGAAAAACACTATATAATATTATTACAAATTTTAATTATTTCAAATTTTTTTGAGAAATTACAAATTATTTAGACCCTGTATATATTGATTAAAAATGTATATTTAATTTAAAATATGGGAATATGTTTTTTGTGCACCTGCACGGTTGTGCACCCCTTAGTGATCCACCACCCCGGCGACCCATATCAGGTATGCAAACATGCGGTTTTTTTTATATTTTCGTATACTATATTTATTTTTTTTTATTTTTAGATGGATCTTCGATATCGTTTTTTGACTTTCTTGGTTGCACTCTTGGTAAGGTTTTCTTTTCTTTTTTTTTTTTGTTCACACGCTTTTATATTCATACTTTTTGTTTTAGACGTTCTTCCGGTAGACTTACTGGTGGTTCTTCGAATTTTCGTCGTTCTCTGGTGAGGCAGTTTTTTTTTCTTGCATTCGTGTTTTTTGTTTTATATTTTTTTCTTGATGTATCTTTTTAGGTGCTCTTCCAGTGAACCTGCGTCGTTTTCTGGTAATTCTTTATCATTTTGTTTAGCCGTTCTTTGGTGGATTTTCGTTGTTTTCTGGTGATTCTTCTCGAATTTGTATCATTCTTTGATAAGTCTTTCTTGCTTTTTTTTCTTGTGCACACTATTAACTTTCTTGTATTAGATGGTTTCAGTGGGGCGTCGTCGTCATTTTCTGGTGATTTTTATCAAATTTGCATCGTTTTCTGGTGAGTCTTTGGCGTTTCTCGTGTTCATTTTTTTTTCTCAGTATTTTTTGTGCTTTTTTTTTTCTTGGTATTTCTATTTTTTGTGCTCACTACTAACTTTGCTTCTTGTTTTTAGGGCTCTTCTGGTCGTCCTTTCTGGTGACACTTCGTCGAATTTCGTTGTTTCTGGTGAGTCTTTTTTTTTCCTTCTTCTCTTGATGTTTCTTGTGTTTGCTACTAACTTTCTTTTTTGTTTTAGGCGTTCTTTCAGTGGACTTAGCGCCGTTGTTTCCTGGTGATCTATATCGTTTCCTGGTGATTCTTCGTCGACTTTGCTAGTGATTCTTCAGCGATTTCGTTGTTCTCTGGTGGTTTTGTTATGATGTTTCTTGTATTCATTTTCATTTTTCTTGGCGTTCTTATATTCAATACTAATTCCTTTCTTGTTTTAGCCGTTCTTCTGGTCTTCTTGTCTTTGGGTNATATGTTTAAAAGTTTATTAATAATTATTGCTAAAAAATAATTAAAAATAAAATATAAAAAATAAAATAAAAATAAAAAATTTAAAATCAATGATCTCATAGTGAGCCAGAAGATAAAGACTTAGAGGGCATCCAGAAATAACATTATACAAGAGGGGTGAGGGGTTTGACAAAATATAACGATTTTGCTCTTAAGTAGGGGGTCAAAAAAATATAACACAATTTTTTTAGAAAAATCGTCTAAAAACTGATTCAGTTGTCCAAATTTAATGATTTTGGTACAATTTGATTTGTCTTGGTGAGAGGAGTCGAATAGTACCAATTTTATTTCATTTGGACACTAGATCAAAAGTTATTGGCCAAATACTATTGGTTATTATATTTTCTTATAAAATGACTATAAAATCAATAGTTTTTTGGCGAATAACTATTGATCCAGTGATCTAATGAAATGATTTTGGTATCATTGGATTCGTCTCACTAAGACGAATCGAATGGTATCTAAATCATTCAAATTGGATCACTATGTCACAATATATTCAAGTTTTTGTAAAATTTTATATATAAACATACGGATTTTGAAAAATTTTTTTATATAGTAGGGGGGTCAAGCGCTACTATGAAGGGGTATATAACGTTATTTATGGGTGCCCTCTTATATAAAAAATATAAACCAGCAGACTTAGCAAGATAGTTATTCATCACATTCGTATGGCTAGAGCTTGCCAGAGGTTTTACTACTTATATTTATACTGTCTACAATCATATGGATTTTAAATTCAATTAATATATATGCTAGCAAATTGCTAGTTTGCTATTTATAGTATCAGCAACTACATATATATTAATTAAGAAATCTATAATTAAAAGTTATACAGTATATTACGGTATATAGAATTATTTATCTAATAAGTTATAATTTGAAAAATAAAAAAAAAACTTAAAGAAAAATTAGTCGAACAAAAAAACTAATATGTATTTATAAAATTTAAAAAATAATTAAAACAAAGTAACTAAATGTTAAAAAAGTGCAAATTTTGTAATAAAATAAATAAAAAAAGGCTTAAGTAGTGTTGTGAAGGTTGGCAGTATGTTGAGAAGTTGCGAAGTTGTTGAAAGTTATGAAAACAAGTTGATTGATGATTCATTGTTTACTTTTATGGTAAAATTTAATATCACCACAGGTGATCATTACCGCTCATATATTCAGCCAATCGGAATGCAGAATCTCATATAATCAAAACAATAAAGAAGCAAAGAAAAAATCCAAAAAATCTTTAATAGCAAAATATTTTACTATGATAACAAGTCTTCTGGCAATAAGTAAAAATTCTTAGCATTAAATTTTACACATAAACAAATCCTTCTAACCCAGACCCTACCTGACCCTAACTCTAAATCTTTATTAAAAATTTATAATTATGTGGTGATGATCACTTGTGATAAGTTAGCGGGCTGTGCTTAACCTTGGCTTATGATTTCACATGCTCACTACTAACACAATGTAGAGTAAAAATCACACTAATTTTTTAAAAAAAATTTAATAAATGTTTAATAATTTTTAATATTTTTAAAAAAAATTTAATAAATGTTTAATAATTTTTTAAAAAAAATTTAATAATTGCGCATATATTTGCTACGAAAAACACTATATAATATTATTACAAATTTTAATTATTTCAAATTTTTTTGAGAAATTACAAATTATTTAGTTTCTTTATATATTGATTAAAAATGTATATTTAATTTAAATTATGGGAATATGTTTTTTGTGCACCTGCACGGTTGTGCACCCCTTTGTGATCCACCACCCCGGCGACCCATATCAGGTATGCAAACATGCGGTTTTTTTTATATTTTCGTATACTATATTTATTTTTTTTTATTTTTAGATGGATCTTCGATATCGTTTTTTGACTTTCTTGGTTGCACTCTTGGTAAGGTTTTCTTTTCTTTTTTTTTTTTGTTCACACGCTTTTATATTCATACTTTTTGTTTTAGACGTTCTTCCGGTAGACTTACTGGTGGTTCTTCGAATTTTCGTCGTTCTCTGGTGAGGCAGTTTTTTTTTCTTGCATTCGTGTTTTTTGTTTTATATTTTTTTCTTGATGTATCTTTTTAGGTGCTCTTCCAGTGAACCTGCGTCGTTTTCTGGTAATTCTTTATCATTTTGTTTAGCCGTTCTTTGGTGGATTTTCGTTGTTTTCTGGTGATTCTTCTCGAATTTGTATCATTCTTTGATAAGTCTTTCTTGCTTTTTTTTCTTGTGCACACTATTAACTTTCTTGTATTAGATGGTTTCAGTGGGGCGTCGTCGTCATTTTCTGGTGATTTTTATCAAATTTGCATCGTTTTCTGGTGAGTCTTTGGCGTTTCTCGTGTTCATTTTTTTTTCTCAGTATTTTTTGTGCTTTTTTTTTTCTTGGTATTTCTATTTTTTGTGCTCACTACTAACTTTGCTTCTTGTTTTTAGGGCTCTTCTGGTCGTCCTTTCTGGTGACACTTCGTCGAATTTCGTTGTTTCTGGTGAGTCTTTTTTTTTCCTTCTTCTCTTGATGTTTCTTGTGTTTGCTACTAACTTTCTTTTTTGTTTTAGGCGTTCTTTCAGTGGACTTAGCGCCGTTGTTTCCTGGTGATCTATATCGTTTCCTGGTGATTCTTCGTCGACTTTGCTAGTGATTCTTCAGCGATTTCGTTGTTCTCTGGTGGTTTTGTTATGATGTTTCTTGTATTCATTTTCATTTTTCTTGGCGTTCTTATATTCAATACTAATTCCTTTCTTGTTTTAGCCGTTCTTCTGGTCTTCTTGTCTTTGGGTGAACTTGCGTTGTTTTCGGTGGATTCTTTGGCGGATTTGTATCGTTCTTCGGTGAGTTTTTTTTTTTGTGTTTCTGTGTTTATTAACTTTCTTTCTTGTTTAGACGTTCTTACGGTTTGGCGATTTTAGATTTCTTGCACGTTTTCTACTAATTTCTTTCTTGCTTTAGGCTTCTTTCAGTGTCCTTGTCTTCGGGTGAACTTGCGTCATTTTCCGGGGATTCTTTGGCGGAATTGTATCGTTCTTTGGTGAGTCTTGTTTTTTTTTGTGTTTTTTGTGTTTATTAACTTTCTTTCTTGTATAGACGTTCTTCCGGAGTTCTTCTTTTTGGCGATTTTGGATTTCTTACACGTTTTCTTTAGGCGTTCTTCCGGTGTTCTTGTCTTTTTTTTGGGCGTTATGTTTTTTTTGGTATTTTCTTCGACGATTTTGAATTGTTTAGTTTTTTTTTTCTTTGAATTTTTTTTTTATTATAAGTATTATTAATAAAAATATCATTATTATAACGTAACGATTTTAGTATATTACACGAATTAGTAAAATAAATTTGTATTGATGGGCCGAAAGGTCAGAAGCTTGGTTTGACCTCGATTGCCTATCACATTCTAAAATTTGATTGGTTGATCAAAGAGGTGCACGACCATGCAGGTGCACAAAATTTTCAAACCCTTAAAATATAATGTACAATATAAATATAAAATTTTAATATTGCAAAATTTTGTAAAATCCTGCGAAATCTTTCGAAAATGTTGTAAAAACTTTTAAATATTTGCAAAAAGCATTGAGAATAATTTAGTAGTGTTCTTTTAATATAAAATTTAGATGTAAATTTATATAAAACAACTTACTTATTCCTACATTTTTTAGATAAAAAAATTTATTTTAATCGAATTTTTAGCTTTAATAAACAAAGATTATTGTAATGAATTGAATAATTTAAAAAATAATTTATTGAATTGGAATTTAAACATTAGCATCCAAGCCATTATTCCATACACGGCTGTTAATACATTTTGAAATGTTTCGAAATTAATTAAAGTATATTGTAACAAATTGAAAGTTGTTGATTTATGTAAAAACAATATCGAGCTGTGCTTAATCTTGGCTTATGATTTCACATGCTATTACGTGACCA
>QKWP01000298.1:264615-317146 GCA_003550325.1 Gigaspora rosea | reverse complement strand
CTATAAAATTTTTCTTTAGGTTTTCTTAAATTTTATATGTTCCCGTTTATAAAAAAACTTTTCACTTCTAATACAAGTCCTAATTTTTACAAGTAAATCACAAAAGTTGCAATAATAAAAGTTGTAATCCTTTTTATAGACTATATCATTCTATTAAATCAGGAAGCTAGAGCTAATATTTATAGAGTTCGCCAAGAAAAAGTAGATAATTTTTTTGAATAAAAAATTTTTTAAAATTTATCTATTTTAGCTTATTAGCAACTTAAACTTTTTTTCTTATAATATAAAATTAAATACTACTATAATATAATCCTTATTCTCTAATATTATCAAAAAAAATTTAATTGGTGATTCGCCAGTCAGCTGAAGAATGATCATAGTGTAATGTGATGCAAATTACTATGTAAATCATATATATAGTAAATATGGCGTTTGTCCAAGGAAAACTTTTTTTAATACTAAGCTAATCGTCCTTGTCGACTAATTGAAAATTGTAGAGCTCGTCTTTGCGGTCCTAACAGTAGTTAAATCATCCAAATTAGCCCAATGGATGCCGAGATATCCTTAAAAAACGCGTCAACGACTATAGAAAATCTCTATATAAACAATACATTGTTTATATAGAGATTTTCTATAGTCGTTGACGCGTTTTTTAAGGATAACCCAGCATCCACTGGGCCGATTTGGATGATTTAACTACCGTTAGGACCGCAAAGACGAGCTCTACAATTTTCAATTAGTCGATAAGGACGATTAGCTTAGTATTAAAAAAAGTTTTCCTTAGACGAACGTTAGAAATTTTTCATATTCACTATATATGTGATTTATATAGTGATTTGCGTCACGTTATACTATGATCATTCATCAGCTGACTGGCGAATCACCAATTAATTAAATATCTTAAGTTTTAAAAAATATAGATCATAAGCATATTTATCAATTTTTCAGCCAAATTTGCCTGGATTTGCTTACAGTTTAAGGGATAAGAAAATTATAAATTTATGTAAAAATTTTATGTAAATGTATGATTTTCTTATATACTATAAGAAAATTATAAATTTACATAAAAATTTTATGTAGATTTATGATTTTCTTATACACTATAAGATTTGTGTAGTTTTATACTAAATTCTATATAAGTTTATGTACTATAAAACTTACGAAAGTTTATATATATATATTTTTGCTGATACATCTACTAAAGACTAGACTAATAACTAATATATCTTATGTATACATTGCAAATATTCACTTATCTATATGTATATGCAGTGATGTTATATCCAGTAGTCCAATCACAAAAGTTGGACATTGGACGCTTGAATTTGGACTTTACTATATGTCCAATGTCCAATTGGACATTGGACATAACACAAATTCATGTGACTTTCAACGCATATGATTGGACAATTGTTGTGTTACATTCAAAGATAATCAATTTGTCTTTATCAGTTTTTTTTTTTATAATTGAGCAAAGTTTTTATCATAATCAAGCAAAGTTTTTTTCGTAATCAAGCAAAGTTTTTTTATAATCAAGCAAAGTTTTTTTTGTAATCAAGCAAAGTTTTTTTGCAAGCAAGCAAAGTTTTGATAATTCGCCAAGAAGAGCTGGCTTTCGTCTTAGAAATAATATTTATTTTTTTTTTGTCAATTTAGACGTTTTTTTTTGTTGTAGTTTGTCTAAAATAAGTTCATTAGGAAAAAAAGGCAGATATTCTTTTACCCGGTTTATAATTCAACTTAATGAAAAAGCAAACAAAAGCAATAAATATTGCATTTGTAAATTGGAAGCTACCTCTTTTACAGATGCACTACAAAATAAATTTCTGAATAAAAAAGAGCGAGTAATAAGCCATCTTCGAAGTTGTCAATATTTTTGGGACGCATATAGAGAGAAAAAAGGAAATAAAATTATAAATGGTGAAGAAGATCCTCCAGGACCACCAAATAATTAGCAAAATAATTCTGAACGCAATACTGAACCAAGTAGTAGTAATTTTAGTAACAATCATAAGCTTTTTTTTTTTTTTTTATACAATATTATAATTAATATTTTCTACTTAATTTTTAGAAGATGATATGCTATCGTCTAATACAGGAGATTCAAGAACCTCAAAACCAAAAAAAACGAAAGCTAGAACATAGCAAAATTGATACTTACTTGGCTAAACCTTTAAGTAAAGCGGAAAGATTAAAATTTAATAACCATTTATTATTAATGATCATTGCAAATAGGTGGGCGTTTCAATGGGTAAACAAAAAACAATCAAGAGAAGCTTATGCTTATCTTAATCCAAATCTTCATTTACCTGACCATCGTATTCTTGCTGGAAAGACTTTAAATACAGTGTCAGATGATATTGCTTCATATATAATAAACCAAGCCAAAACAAGTGAATATGGAGTGACCGTTGCCTTTGACAGATGGATCAATGTTGTAAATCAATGTCTTATTGGAAGTGTGTTGGTTACGAATAAAGGTGAACCATTAATTTGGGATGTAGTAGATGTTAGTAGCCATCGTAAAAGAACAGAGAAAGTAATGGAATATACTGAAAAAATTTTTAACGATATTAAAAAAGAACAAATTGTAGTTATTGCATTGGTAACTGACAGCGCTGCAGCCTATACTGCTTCACGGTATGTTAATAAATTATTTTATTTTCGATTATTAAACCAATAACTAATCTAATTATTATTATTATTTATATAATTAGTCGTCGTCTTAGATTAATCCATATTGATAAAGTTTTTTTGCCCTGTTTCGCGCACCAGGTTAATCTTTGTATTGGGGATATTTATAAAGAGTCTTCAACTTTTAATAAAGTGTGCAAAGATGCTATCGTTGTGACTGCTTTTTTTAATAATAATAAGAACCATGCATACTGGATTGGAAAACTTCGTGATGAACAAAAATCAATTTATAAATATTACATTAGTCTTGCTGTTCCTGGTGAGACAAAATGGAATAGTTATTACTATTGCTATCATTCTTTGGTTAAAAGTAAAACTGCATTAAAGGTAAACTTTTTGATTATTAAATTAATTTATTTATTTTATTTATTTATTTATTTTATTTATTTATTATTTTATTTATTTAATTTTTTATTTATTTATTTTTATTAAAAACTTTAGTTGCGAAGTATGAAGCAGGTGCATTTAGTTCTCGTCAAGAGCTTGTTTTTTCTGCTTGAATTGCTTCAATTATAAACAGTGAAACGTGGTGGGATAATATTCAAAAACTTGAAAATCTTCTTTTACCATTTTGTTTTTGTCTTAATAAACTGCAGTGTGATTGTGTACAATTACATGAAGTTCTTCATTGTTTTGGATTTTTTATTCAATTTTGGAAAAATTACGAAGATGTC
Organism: Gigaspora rosea; assembly: GCA_003550325.1. NCBI lineage: Eukaryota > Fungi > Glomeromycota > Glomeromycetes > Diversisporales > Gigasporaceae > Gigaspora > Gigaspora rosea. The sequence goes on along the minus strand of QKWP01000298.1, from coordinate 313,778 downwards.
GAACTTGCGGAAAAGATGATCAAACGACTTGAAACTCGGTAGTCTAGTTGGGAACAGCCAATCCTTCTTCTTTTATTTCTTTTATATCCTTCCTATCGCGATATGAAATTTAACCAAAATATTAATAATATTTTATATGCGGATCTTGAAATGTGGGCATGTTATTATTACAAAGCATGGTATGGTGAAGAGCCCAAAAAACTTTTACAGGAACTAGAGCAATATCGCCAAAAGCAGCCTCCATTTGAAGATTCTCAAGTATCTCAATTTGACAATATTACAGAATTTTGGAGTTTTGCAGCTACCAAAGTTAAGGAACTTGGTAAAGTTGCATGTCGTATTTACTGTATTTGCGTGAATTCAGCCTCTGTAGAACGATTGTTTTCTTCTATAAGATTTTTACACTCTAGTCGAAAAAATCGTTTAAAGGTTAGTTTTTGTTTTTTTTTTTTAAAAAAAAATCTAATTTATGTTAATTTTTTTAGCCTGAAAAAGTTTTTCAAATGAGTCGTATTCGTACATCTTTGCTATATGAAGACATGTAACACAAATTAAAAAAGAAATATTTTTGGGGCAAAATGCTGCTTTACCGATTTATGCCGATAATCAAGACTTAATTTTACTAAACGATGATGAAGATGAGATTATGGATTTATTAGATGAAGATAGTTTTCAAAATGAAGATGATTGGCAAAGACAAGTTGACAAATGGAATGAAATGATCGAAGAAAAACAAGCGCAAGAGGATGAAGAAGTTTATAATTTCAATTTAGATATAAATAATAGATCATTCCGCTATAAATAATGCTACTAAATGAAAGCTATATGATCTTTTTGATACTTTGGAGTCCCCAAATTTTTTATCAAATTTATAATAAAAATTAAATAATTTGATATTTTAATTAGAATTATATGCAGGACCGATAATGCAGTGATATTTATTTATCTTTAAAAATCATCAGCCCTGATCGTGCATTAATGTTTTTTTAACTTATTTATGAATTATTTTTATTGTTTTTACAATATATTTGTGAACTTAAGTTTAATTGTATTAATAATAACGAATGCATCACATTATGGCGCATTTGCGAACTATCCAAATTTGAAATTTGATTACTAATATGTAAATATAGATTATGACTGAGATAATCAATTTTTCCAAGGTTATAATGTGTTATTTAATAAATTTCTATGCTTAAAAAAGGGTTAGCCTGTGGGAGAGACGTATTATCGGTTTAACATTGACTAATTAATATATAATTTGGTGCTAAAATTTAATTTGGACCTACTTAATTTCGCAAATGCGCTATAATGATATGATATATCAAAATAGAAATCTTTTTATATATAAAGTGCATCAAAAACATAACTTTTGCTGTTCAAAAGTCATATCCAATAAAGTGTAATTGGATGTTGGATTGGACATCCAATCCAAAGGTGTCCAAGCGTCCAATTTTGTCCAATGTACAATACTGTATATATGTATGCAAAAGGTGTATGAATATTTTATATTGTATTATGAGGTGACGAATAAGTTATACAAAAATTATTTAGTAATCATATAGAACAAAGTTATTATTTTTTAATACTCATAGTCAGATAAATATTATATTAAGATACTATACTTTATATTAGAATGTATTATAATTTGTAATATTAAAATTTTCAGTTTATATAATACTTTATTTAAATTAGTTAATAAATTTATATAATTATAAATAACAAATATAATTATAAAAAGAGTTTAAGAATTCTGTGCACCTGCACGGTCGTGTATCTCTGCGATCGACCAATCGAAACTGATTACATGAACACGTGATCAATCACTCAGAACTGACCAATCAACATCAATTGCAAATTTTATAAAAAAATTTTAAGAATTTTAAGATTTTTTTATTAAAAAAAAAAGAAAAAAAAAGAAGAATACAACAAATGATAAATCGCACTACAGCACTATGAATATATAAAAAAAAAAGCACAAAGTGATGAGCATTCGAACCCTAACCCGAATCCAAACCTGAACCCTAACCCGAACCCTAACCCTACTCTAATCTATACTACGAAATTATAAGCACCAATGAAGTATTAACAACACCAAAAACTATGATGAAGCCACAAGTACCAACAACTTAAAGCCAAGGCGACAATAACAAATTTAACTCCAAGAGCGATGATTCCAACAATGAAAACATACTGGAAGAAAAGAAAATAAAAGAAAAAAAAAGTTAGTTAAGAATAAAAAGTATAAAAGAAAAAAAAACAAAAAAAAACACCTACCAAACAAGCACTACAGAAATGCCAGGAAAACACACAAGACAACTCTATGAGGACGAATGCAAGACCATCTCATGAGGACGAACACAAGACTATCCCATGAGGATGAATACAAGACCACTCTGTGAGAACGAACGCAAGACCACTTCATAAGAACTAACACAAAACCACCTTACGAAGACACACACAAGAAAGCCGAAGAAACAAGAAATAAAAGAAAAACATTAGTTAAGTCAAGACAAAGAAAATAAAAGTAAAAAAAAAACTCACCAAACAAGCCACTCTGAGAAAATGTGGACTACACGCTAAGAAACACATAAGACCACCCTACAAGAACGTGCACAAAACTACCCACGAAGATGCATACAAGAAACAAAACTACCCAACAAGAATGCTGAAGTAACAAAAAACCCGTTAGTTAAAGTCAAGACAAAATAAAATAAAATAAAATAAAACATATCAAACAAGCCACATATACCACATTGTAGGAACGTCGTGAAACTGAACAAGACCACCCTACGAGGACGCACGCAAGGTCACTCTCGAGAACGCACGCAAGGTCACCCACAAGGACACATGCAAGGTTACCCACGAAGACGCACACAAGAAATACTCCACAAAATGGAAAGTATAAGGACGCCGAACCTAAAATAAAATCTAATGCTGACACCTGCGACGAGACACCAATGATGGCACCAACTACATCGAAGACCAAGAAAGACACTAGCGACGACACTTGTGACAAACAATGGTAGCTAAAAAGAAAAAAAAATTAGTAACAAAATAAACAAAAGCGAAAAAAACAAAAAACAAAAAAAAAATTAAAAATCTTATCTTGATGATTTTATTTTATATGCATGCATATAGGGGTGCACGGCCATGTGGGTGAACAAAAAACATTTTTCCTTATAAAAAAATAAATAATTTTTTATGACAAAAATAATTTGTCATATGACAAGATATTATTTATTTTTAAATAACAATATGTCATTACTATGTAAGAGATACAAATGAAGCCTATTTGGTAAAAGTTTATTTATCATACTAATTATATATACTAATTTTATTAAGTACTAATAGTATAATACTGTTTTTATAGGCTTCAAAAAAATTCAAAAATAAACTAGGCTTTTTTCTCATTTGTATAATATAACTTTTAAATTCTTACAAGTTGGTAATTCTTTATCTAATTCTTTAGCTTTTTTAAATTTTAACAAATTAGGTATTTTAGCTTACTTTTTTCAAAAGATTAGTAGTATTTACTACTTTTATTTTGGATAATATAGTTATCAAAACAGAATTGCTATTACAAATTAAAGTCATATTCTACTTCTCACTAGATAAATAATAAATCTTATAACAAGAATCTTTATAAAACTAAATAAAAATTTCTATTACTGCAATTTTATTTTATTTTAGCTATAATGCATGATACTTAAAAACTAAAATCATGCAACTTTGTTCTATTTTGAAAAATTTTATATTAAATTTTGATGTTTTTTTTTTGATTTCTTAAATTTTAATTAACTAAAATTTGATTTTTATATTTTAATTTGCTAAAATCTGATTGGCTAAAAAAGTTTTTAAAAGTTTAATTTTTAAAATTACTAATCATAGAAGACAAAGTCACATGATTTGTTCTATTTTTGGCAATTTTTTATATATCATATAAAATTAAACATTTTTAAAATATTATAAATAAATACTGATCTGCAGGTTAATAGCATAGTAGTTATGCTTCTAGGTCTTCATTTGAAGGTTGCAGTTCAATTCTGCTTGGCAGTAATTTGAATTTGATAGTTAGAACCTGATTTGGAAATAACTTAAATTACAAGATATAGTAAGAGATCACAGATACTTCATGAACTTGTGGTGGTATTTTCATATAATATTACATACCTATAAGGCTCAGACTAAGGAAAATTGTCCATTCCTGCAGGAAGTATAAATAGCATCAGTGTAAACATTTGAGTGACGAAAGACAAGCCAAATGAAGCCTTCATTACAGTAACTTTTCGAGCAGCTGGAGCTCCGTTGATGAGAACTAAAACACCATAGGTGAGGGACTCAGGATATTATTTGGGCAGCAAAAGGCAAGCCAGATAGCATATCTAAGATGGGTGTAGTGAAGGTGGCTCATTATGGAGAGTTACAGAGAAAAGTGCTGGGTTGAAAAAAAAAAATAAATTAAAACTGAATAATAATTTTTTAAAAAACAAAGTCACTAAAATATAGTAAATTAACTAAACTACAATTAGTAGTTTTTTTTTGAATACTTTTCTGTATCAATAGCTATTAGCTTTTAAAATTATTGTCATAGCTAAAGCTAAAAATGGCTAAAGTTGGAAATTAGTGATCTTGATTTAAAAATATAAGCCCTACCAAAATTCACTTATACTCTTTTATTATTAAAACTAACTCTAAACCTAATCTAACTCTATAAAAAACTCTCTAACAAAAGGCCCAAAAAATTTTTGAAAATTTCATATTAAAATATTTAAAATTTCCAGCTTTAGCCATTTCTAGCTTCAGCCATGACAATTATTTTAGTTTTTAAGTATTATGCACTTTATAATTTTTTTGATTTATTTCATATATATATGGAGTAAGTCAATAAAAATCAAGCAAATTTTTTTAGTAACTTTTTTTATAAGTTTAAATCAAGATAATTTAATAAAAACTTAATCAAATTTGATAAAATATTTTTTAAATTAATTCTATAGGTTTATAAAATTACTTTAAAAAAAATTTTTATCAAATTTGCTTAAATTTTTGTTAAGTTATTTCTGTTCAAAGTTTCAAAAAAATTTTATTATAAAAAAGTTGCTTGTTTTCTATTGTCTTACCCATATATATATATACTTTGGTAGAGTAGAATACTTTACACAAACTATTATATAAATTTTAAATTAGTTTTTACAAACTATATCAATTTGTTTTCTTTGATTTTTTTATCTTTTCTTTTTTTATATTAGTATAATTTTGATTTTTGTTTAGGTTTTGTAATGCTATTCCTCTTTTTTTTTTAATTTGATTTTATTTCTTCATATACCTTATTGTTTGTATAGATATAGATTTAAATACTTCTTATTTTAGAGATTAGAAAAAAGATTAAGAAAAAGTTTGCAATGTTGACAAGACTAATAACTGCTATTTATGAGCTAAAAGAGTGCCCCAGTTAGTTAGAGGATCTTTATAAAGTGAATATATGTATTTTGTTAACTACATGAGTTTTATTATGAAGGTAAAGAATCAATACAGCAATAGCAGTATTTGATCTCTGTGTACTATATAGTGGTACTTATCTTAATCCATATATAATAAAGGCACTACTTTACTGAAACTATAAAAAAATTAAAAATATTATGATTATATATCTATTATGTTTTTATTATATTTTAAAAAACATAATAATTACTAGTTATAAGTTAATAATAATAATATAAATGATATATATTAAAACTGTTTTAGTAATATTAATAAAAACATTTTTAAAACATTATTAAACTAAATAAATTTCATATTTATAGTATAATATAAATATTTATATTATATAAATATATTATATTATAATATATTTTATAATATTAAATATAATATAAATAAAACAAATCAATAATATAATGATTTAGACAAATGTGTTTACCCCAAAATCTTGCAAAAAAGATTTTTTGTTAAAATACGAAGGATGGTTTCATAAGCAAAATTACGAGATATAAGCATTTTTTAAAAATAATTTTGGTTTAAAAAATATTTTTAAAAAACTTATTTTAATATATTTTTAAAATATAATAATAATGTTTTTATAATATTTTTAATAATATTAAAATAATATTTTAAAATATTTTTAAACAATTTATTTTAAACTATTTTTAAAATACAATAATAATGTTTTTATAATAATTTTATAATATTTTTGAAACAGATTTAAATTTTTATTTTATTTTTAAAATTTTTATTATATTATTAATATATTATAAAAACATTATTAAAATATTTTTTTTATATAAAAGCATATTTATTATATTTTCAAAATATTATTATTTTATTATAAAAACATATATACTTTTTTTTAAGTTTCAGTAAAGTAGCCAGTATTGTAAAATGGCGACGTTTCATAGAGCTGGAGCCTTATGTAATAAGTTTTAAGTTTAAATAAAAGTTAGTGCCGTAACTTATATTATCATCATAATATTTATAATATGAAAAAAAAATTTAATCGCTAAGTAGTTAATAATTCATAAAGTTATAAAAACAGCAATCTCCACCATTAAACTAATCTCTATTATATAACTTATGCATGTACTTTTCAATTCTTAAATTATAAATTGTAAGATATTATTCAGTATATCAAACCTCGATAAGAAGAATTTTTGAAAATCTAGATTTATAAACTCATTAAAACTCATTATAGCGACATCTATTAATCAAACATCGTCTTTTGTTGATGAAAGTTGATCAAATATCTCACGAATCATGAGCTATATCTCAACAGTATCTCAACCATCCTGATCCAAACACCAAATGCTTATCCTAAAAGCTTTTTAGAATGATTTTATAACACAACAATAAAGAGCTGTTAGGATGATTATTTAACACAACAATAAGGAATTTTTAGTAGAGTTCCAATCCAGTTAGCGTTTATCCGGATAATTTATCAGATATCCGGTTCTGAATTTATTCGGATATCCACTTACTATTGATATCTGGATAATTCGGATATCAATAGTATCCGAGTAAATCAGATATGGATAAACGGATGACGGATTTATCCGGATCGAAACTCTAATTTTTAGAATGATTATTTTATCGCTAAACATAAGAGTTATTAGTATTATTACCGTAAACTGCCATATAAAAGACCCGGGTCAGTTTACATTTTCCCAATTTTAAACTCGATAGTAGACCCGTGAGTCTATTGTACGGATATGGGTCTGATAATCGAGGGGATTTTATGTGGGAGTCCAGTACCGGGCAAATATAAATATAGTACTATTTGGTATAAGTAATACGAATTACATTTTATTTTCAAGCTATCCGAATTTTATCCTATAGTATACCCGGGTCTTTTATCATTTTAGATTCTATAGTATACACGGTTATCTTTACAAAAAAATCTCAACCTATATTGTAGACCCGGGGATGATACATGGTGGGTCTACTATCATGGGAGATCTTTTATATGACCGTTTACGGTATTTAACAATAAAGAACTATTAAGATGATTATTTTTAACAGTGTTAAAATATCATGTTAGAATGACTGCTTGATTCGATTATTTTGATTTTCACGTGCATCTGATGATTGGTTAAAACTCGTATGATTGTCATTTTCATTCAACATAATTTTATATCTCGCATATTATGCAATTGACATTTGAAGAATATGTAGATTGTTCACCTATATCTATATCTCGTGTATCTCGTGGAATATTGGATAAATCCATAAAATTGCCATCATCACAATATAGAACTTGGATCTATTATCACTTGGATGCTAAATTTAATAGTAAAATCCGTCGTCGGTTATCCGTTAAATTTAATATGAAAACTATGAAAACGGATTGTCTCTAACTATAATAGATTATATATTGTAAAATTGATTTAAAATGGTTAAGTCTAACTAAACATTTCATGACGGGACCAACATCTAGTGGTGAATTTAAATTAAAAAGTCGATTCAAATATAATATATAAAAAAAAATAGAATGATTCAAGTATAATTGAAAAAAAAAGAAACATGTGACACTAAAAATTTATTGTCGCGGATGAATGATGCAGAAATTTATGTATCTGATTGGTTAGGATTAGGTGATCTGCAAACGAGGTTTTATTTCAATGACAATTATTACGTATTAGACTCTGATTAATTAATGTCGCAACTGATGCTGATTATGAAATTTGGGGACGCGATTTGAAAATATATGCTCTACTAAATTCCACATATACTCTTTAATAATCAATTCTAACCCTAAACCTTAACCCAAACCTAAAAAAAAAAGCGGACAAAATTACCCCAAAAATTTGTATCAAAATAGGTCGAAATTTCAGCATTAGCCATTTTCATCATCAGCTGCAACAATTAATTTCTACAGGGGTCGACAAAATCAGTATTATCATCATTACAGGGGCGAGGGCCGGACATCGCCTAAATCTAGTACGTACAGTACGTACTGTACGTACGTACCGTTTCCTTCCTTTCCAGCCCAATTAATAAAATTAATTAAAAATAGTATTATTCACTGTTAATCCAAAATACAAACAAGTTATAAAAATAAATATAAAAATTAATCCCGATATTAATAAAGTTTATAAAATTTATATTACATTTTCTAATAAAATAGCTAAAGTTTAAAAGACCACTACTCTATCAATTTAGCTTTAAATTTAATTTAAACCACAAGTTTTATATTTAAAAACAAAAATTTTATGAATTATTTTTAAAAGAAAAGTAATATATTTTTTTTATAAAGGTATTTTTTAGTAGAGATTTAAAGCTAATTGCACCATAAAATAATTTATTTCTTATAAACCATATTGTAAAATATATGAATAATTTTATAGAAATTTAGTATAATGCTAAAGCGAACCAACGGTTTAAGAATAGGTTTGGGTGAACATGATTTCATGTAAATTACAGCTAAAGCGAGCCAACTTTAATATTAAGTTTGACCAACATTAAATTAATTAATATCTACAACTACAGATTAAAACTTATAATTATTATCCGAGTAAAAGATTTTTTTATATTATAATAAGAATAAATTATTATATATATATATATATATATATAGTCTAAAATATATTATTTCAATATTATATCTGATATATATAGAAAAAAAATTAATTAGACACAGGGATGGCACGTCACTATGTCCAATTGGTTTCAATTTTTTTTGGAGATATGTTCATTTTCAATTGGACATATGTCCAAAAAAAAAATTGAAACAAATTGGACATAGAGACATGCCATCCTAGATTAGACATATTCTATATGATGTATAATAAGTAACGATATAACTTGTAAGTTTAAGTATATACTATATACTGTATATATAACACAATATACAGTTCAGTTGAATGTAATTTGTTAATGAAACATTAGATAAATCAAAGTTATGCATTATCTAAAACAGAGCATTAACAAATACCATTTTTCATTAACTGATAAAAATATATATAAACAGTATATATTTCTATTTCTATCATGTTTATTTGTTTCCAAAAATAATAAGATAAAAATAGATAATCATGAGCATTAATTTTCATATATAAAAAACGAACCAGACGATTTAAAGTATCAATAAAAAAAAAACATTAATAAAAATTAAGTTTGCATTAAAGAAAAAAAATAATTTAATATCATTAATACATAACAGATAAGAATACAAAAAGTAATTCAATTAAGAAATAAAAAAGAGATTACCAATATGATTTTGATTTAAAAAAAGGCAATTTAATTCAAAAAAAATAAAATAATAAATTATGTAAGCGTCTTGTAATGTATTAATTTGTATATATATAAACCAATTAATTAATGACAAATTTTATTCAAAAGTGTTAAAAAGAAAACTTTACATGTACATTTTGCATTTAAATACTTTTTTTACCGAATAAATGCTAAATAATAAATGATTTAATTAAATTTTTTTTACGAAACAATTAATTTTAATTAATTCAAAAAAAAAGAGCACATATTAAGATATTTTTAATACAAAGTTTTAATACAAGAAAAGAAAGCATTATAAAAAATCCCATTGTTCTCAAATACATCTTTTGTAGACCTAAACAAGAAATCAGACATGATGTCTTTGTCGAAAAATATATCAAAAAAGAACATAGAAAGTAGGCGTTTAGTAAATTAGTTCTTTGTTAAATAATTCGGCAAATTCCTTAAAATCCAATCAAACTTTTTTACTCAGAGATAAAACAAGCAGTATTACGTAATGCAATGTAATGCAATGCCATTTAAAAAAAAAATACGATAAATTTTTTTGGTGCGATTCGTTATATATGTCGTTGAAAGGTGTTTTATCATCTTTGGATATTAACAAAGATTTGAGTTAAAGTTACGCCTCGAGAACAATGAGGATTTTCTTTTGATGAGATTAGAAGAGATAAAATTGGAAAGATTTGATACTAGAAGAGGTAAAATCGGAAAGATTTACGGAATATCCAATGATAAAGGAAATAACATTAAAGGATAACAAAAGTGTCATTTAATGTTTTTTTTTTTTTTTTGAAGGAAGAAAAAAGACACATACGAACGTACGTACCTGGTATATACAGTGTGGTATGTACAGTACCTGGTACGTACATTACATATCTGGCATATTGCGTATCTAGTATGTTACGTCGTTACATATCAGATATCATGATATGTTTTACGTCGTTTACGTCGTTTACGTAGTTACGTACGTACTGCTGTATTGTACGCATATCAAATATCGCATATAAGTATATCTGATATGTACTATATATGTAAGTATGCAAATATTGATGTAATTATGAATAGAAAATAAACGAAAAAATACGTATCAGTATGATACTTAAAATGATTTGTTTTTTTGTCATTTTTGGTATAAATTGAAATATAGTAAATATAGTATAAATATTTTTGTAAATAATTTTAACAATGCATTCATACTAACCTATAAAATTTTTTTTCGTTTCAAGCTAACTTTTTTACAAAAGGAAATACGTAGCAAGATTTTTGTTGTTTACAATTTTATCATTGATATTTTTAACAATGCTATTTAACACTAACCAAATTTCGATCTAACAATAAGAAATTATAAAAGTTCATTGAATAATTTTTACATGATTGGAAAGTTGAAAATTAATAAGGTTTCATACATGTTAGATTGGTGTGTGAATGAAGTATCTTTAAAAAAACAATAAAAGTGAATAACAAGAATTATCCGACAGGTCCTATGTGCGCAATGGACGTTTTTTGTATATATTATTCGATCACTTTCTAATCATGTGATAATTCAATTTTCTGATTTTATTTCTTTTTGCGTAACTCATAAAATTCATATTAGTGAAAGTTAAGGAAAAAAAGATTTAGCGAAGGAAAAAAGTAAAAAAAAAAGTTAAATGAAAAAAATGATGAGCGAAAGTGGAAAAGTAAGCGAACGTAAAAAAGAGTAAAAGTGATTCTAATGATTAGAAAGACCGAATAATATATACGAAAAACGACAGTGCTTACGTCGGACCTTACGGATAAAAATGTTATCAGTTAAGTTGTAATGAAAACTGATTATTCGTAGGGAACAATATAAATGACGTTGCAAAGCCACGTGATTTATATAGTAACCTAGCGATAAATCCACAACCTAACCAATAACAAGTACTTATTGTAGGTACTTATCTATTATCAGTTATGTAGGTACAGTACGTACTCGGAAATTTCTACCTTAACCCATTTATTTAAAACTAGAACATTTTCAGGTTATATACGAAATTAAAATTGGATTATATATATATTATAAAAATTTAATTGTATTGGTTTATCTCTTTTTAGAAATTTTATACCTTAAATACTAAAATGGATAACAACCGATTTAAATACTTAATACTGACTAATAACTGACTAATACTGTAATAAAACATACTATATATATATATGTACAAAAACGTATGTATATTAAATTATGATAATTTGTTATGTGTTATGGTTTCGCATGATTATATAAGTTAGCATATTTTTTTCGGGCAAAAAACGCGTATATGTCGAACAAGTACGAATAAAATAATAATTTACTCGGATAATAATGATCTATATAAAATAATTTATAAAATAATTTATAATAAAATAATTTATAAAATAATATAATCTATATAATAATATTATTATTATTAATATATCTGATATAGTGCATAATATTTATTATATATATTATGTAATGTATATATCTATTATACTAGTATAGTAATAATTAGAATTTTGTATAATTAACTAATTCAAATAATTGAAACCCTTGTCGATTTTTTATATTTATAGTAATTTATATAAAATTTATATAAAATTTGTTATTTTTCTTTTAATAGACAAATTTGGAAAAAAAAAACAAACTAGTACATACGTAAGTACGTAAACAACTGACAAACGATTAAAATTATTGTTAATTTTTTTTTTACTATCGGAAAACTATTTATTAATATTAAGTTTAGCGCCAAATTTTTTTTTTTTATTTTTTGAACCAAACCTGGAATTCAAAGGATAAAGATTTTTGAAAACCCCGAAAATTGACGGAAAAATGTAACCCCTAACTTAATTGTTTTTTTTTTTTTTGCATCTTAACTTGAAAAAAAATAGTAAACTTTTTTTTTTTTCTCCTATCCTCCATAAATGGTATTTATATTGAAGTGTTATGACCGGATAATGACGATCGTTTAGACTGTTGTTAACTTTATCGTTATCTGTTATATAGTTGTAATATATATATAGTTATATAAAAGTTATATAAAGTTATATAAAGTTATATATAATATAGTTATAATATAGTTATATGATAATATAATTATAAAAAATATTACTGCATGTAAAGTATTATTATGATCATGGGCGTGGCGTAGAGATACCGAACCGAAAAATTTCTAACCAAATTAATGATAAGAACCCATTGATCATTTTGTTATCCTTAATTTGATAACTTTAGATTAACGGTTGAACACTCCGACTAATCAAATAAATATACTTGAAATTTTTCGTCAATGCGCGTGTTACATTTAAATTTAAATGAATGGCATTATCATGTTATTTAATACAATGTTTTTTTTTTAATATCAGATATCTGATATGATATAGAGTTTACTATAATAATAAAAAAAAAAAAAAAAAAAAAAAAAAAAAAAAAAAAAAAAAAAAAAAAAAAAAAGATAAAAAAGATTTAATATAACTTTTCTAGTCTTTTCTAAAGAAATGAAGTAATCTTGAATGAATTCTTTTTTCGGAGTTTCCTTTAAACATAACTTAGTTAATAAGGCTGTGCGTATGTAAGTACAGTACGTATTTTGTACGATTAGATCTTTTTTACTCAAGAATATAACCTGATTTTTGCTATTGTTCATTTTTACCGTGTTACCTGTTACAACTTCTTATTAATGAGAAAAAAGATAATGATCAACTAAATATATATGGGAATTTATGTATATATATATAAGAGAGGGATTTCCAAAAATGAATATGCAAAAGAAGTCGTTTGTTTGTATGCCATAATTGTTGTACACCAACTTTTTCATTTTTTTCAATTTTTTTCAATTTTTTTATTTTTTTTATTTTTTTTATTTTTTTCATTTTTTTCATTTTTTTTCATTGATAGAATTTATACGTACTGTACGTATGTACGTACGTACGAACGTACGAACGAACGTACGAACGAACGTACGAACGTACGTACGTACGTAGGTAGGTAGGATAGATTTTTACTAATGATTATTATTTAAATGACAGGGTATACACAAACTATGTTACAAGGGTAAATCTGTTTACACCCATGAATATAATTAATATAATCAATATAATTAATTAATATATAGTTACATAATTATAATTCGAATAAACATCTTTCTTTAGATAAAATTTTCTTATTTAGTAAATACGTAAGTAAAAAAAATTAATATATATGAATATATATGAATAAATATAGTAAACTTTTATATAAACAAAAAGTTTCAATTAAGACAAGGTATACAAGCTTAATGGGATCAAATAAAACCGAATTATACAAATTATATAAATTATATGTATAAATTATACGTACAAAAATTTTAAGTACAAAATTATAAAAATATAAATAAATAAATAAATTTAATAAATTTTAATAAATTTAATAATAAATTTAATAATTACTTACAGGATAAAGATATAATTATACGTATATCGGTAAATTAAGTAAATTAATGATAAATTTTTGTTTATATTATTAATATGCATATATCTACCAATCGGAGTAGAATGGATAAAGTTCGGCCTATCCGGAGCTTAACAAAAGGTAATAAAATATAGTCCGAAAGTTATTTGTTATGATAATTTAAGATTTTAGTCAATGTTTTTTAAAGGTACTACGTACTTCGGTTACTTCGGTTACCTCGGTTATTAATGATTAAATCAATCGCGTAAATGTTTACATAAATAATTTAACCTTTTGAACTTGAAAGTTTGACCTAATCCTTGTTTGCTATGTTAAAAATGATTAAAATCAGGTTATAATAAAAAAATGGTAAAATTTTGATTATCATAAACAATTTAAAGTAATTTTCACCACGTTTGAATTAAACTTTTTTTTTTTTTTTTTTTTCTTTAAGAAAAACCTTTGGTAAATCATAACTTTAGAATTTAGATTCCGAACTACAAAAAAAATACTAACCATTATTGCAGTATTTGCTGAATCGGTAATATCGGTAATAAAAAGGGGCACAAATAATATTGTACCGAATATGCAGATATTGCATATATAAAGGTAAAATAACAAGTTCGAATATTTTTTAAGTCGTCGTTAATGTTATAAAAAACGGAATTTGTAAATTTGTAAACAACAGGTTTTATGGTGCGGCAATAACATTTTAAAAATTTAGAATTTTTTATTTTTTTTTTTTTATCCATAAAAGAATTCTTTACATCTACAAATTTGGAAAGTGAGAAATATTTTTTCGATGTACTGTACGTACTGTACTGTACTGTACTGTACTGTACTGTACGTACGTAGATTAAGAAGCATTGACGACTTACGTACTGGATATTAAAGATATTTTGATATTTGATATATTATGTGTTCATTCTTAATAACTTTTACTGTTTACACATTTTGTAATAATGTATGGGGTATGGAAAAAAAAAAGATATATTTTATTTGTAATAGAAAGCACAGATAATACAGATACATAATAAATAAAATACGGAAAAAAAAATTATTTATTGTAACAACATAATATAATAATGAAATTTAGTTTGTAATTAAAAGAACTGTTTGACCTTGGATAATTTAACGAGAAAGGAAATAGAAGGTCAGCAGGGCAATTGCTTGGCAATTGTGAACAAAACAACAAGATGATGTCGATATATGGGTTTTCCCCTGGTAAATTAATTTTCATTTTTTTTAATCATATGATTTTATAAAATTTGATAATATTTACTTTATTAATAAATTTGTTGTTCCTTATAATGGAGTACAAAAAATACAAAAAAAGTTTATGTAAAATTCATGTATAATTCATGTATATAGTTCATGTGTATAGTTCATGTGTATAGTTCATGTATATAGAGTTTATATACCGGTATATCAGAGTGTACACGTATATAGTTCATATTATATAGATGTTAAATATAGTTCAGTAAAAGTAAAATAAAAGTAAATAAAAGTTAAAGGCGCAAAACAAGATTAAAGATTAACGTTAGATCGTAAACAAATTTAATAATTCTAGAAAAAAGATCAATTTAAAATTCCAGAATAAAAGATTTTTTTTTTTTTAAAAAAAAATTAAATGGAAATTCTATGTTTAAAAAAATTGCAAATTCTAAATTTTAAGCGGATCATAGTTATTTTTTTAAAGGGATCAAGTAAAAATGATGATAATTTCTTAAAATACGCGTGTATGTAAATATGTAAATATTGTAAGTTATTGTAAAGTTATTGTAAGGTATTGTAAAGTTATTGTAAGGTATTGTAAGGTAGCGGTCATAAATAAGTACGCACGTACGCATATACGTTACTTATTACCATTAATGTATGATTCTAAAGAATCTAATATCTAGTTAAAATTCATATTATGTAAATCAAAAGCGCATGTGAACACGAAAAATTAATAATTTGATGATCATCGTCTTTGATCGTGTGTTATACACGGGGAATATAGAGAAGCAAAAAAAAAAAAAAAAAAAACTAAAAAAAAAAACTAAAAAAAAACTAAAAAAACTATAACCTATAAACGATAACGATAAAAATATAAGAATATACTATCTGCATATAAACTGTATTAGTACATATACAGAATAATGGTAATGGTAATGGTATGGTGCGGTACTAATGGTAATTACAGAGTTACGTTATCTAATGATGTTATCTAATTATGCTATTATGCTTATAAAATATTCGGTGACCCTGTTTATATACAGTTATATACGTACAGTACGTACAGTACATATCGTACGTACTGTACGTACGTACGTAAATGAAAAACGTATTTTCTTTGATGCATTAGTTGAACGCGTACTTAATCCAGGAATGGTAATTTTTTAATAATAAACCTATAAAAAGAAAATTTATTTAAGTTGTCATTTTCGTTCATAACTGTCACAATAATTGCCGTTACGTGAATACATAAGTACATACGTAAATATATAAACTGTAAACATAACAGGTAAAACAGGTAAATATATACTTAAATACGTATACTTATCTGTCCCTGTCTAACATCTTGATATGATATAAAAAAAAAATCGAGATATTTATTTATGAAACATAGTGATATCATTTTAACATATGTGGATTTATGCATATTTATTTATCCATGCTTTAGTGTTTATTATATTCTTGAGCAATTAAAATTTATAGATTTCTATAAATATAGGTATATTAAGAATTAAAGTTGAGAATTTTATTTTTTTCTAAATTCTAAAAGATTTACGTACGTACGTGTCACGAGTGTCCCTTAGGTCACTTTCTCTTCTTGGTAATCTAGAAAAATAAAAATAAAAAAAAAAATATAATAATAATAATAATAACAGGATAACAGGATAACAGGATGAACATGATAACAAGATAATAACAACAAGATAATAACAACAGATAATAATAACAATAACGGATAATAACAACATATAATAATAACATATAATAATAACATATAATAACAGATAAAATAGACTTACTGTAAAATTAATAATAATAAATAAAAAAAAAAATAAAAAATTGTAACACTAAAACACTATTCTTAAAACTATTTCATTTATACGATTTTATATATCGTTTTGGCACCGTGTTTCAGGGTCACAATTGGATAATTGCGGGAATTGGTTAATGAATCCTGCAAGTTTACAAGGAGATGAGATACCATATGAGATCAGTTTTTTATTTTTATTTTTTTTTTTTTTACGCCTGATTAGGTCATTTTAAAGGTTAATCAAAGATTTGTTAACGATGAAACTTGATCTTTTTTTTCTCATTGCATTTGATCTGCTGACCAGCTTAAATGAGTTACCATTAACAAACCATCTAACATTGTAAACATTATGCTAAATGTATTATATATGTAAGGGTTAGATTAATTATTACAGTTATTTACAGTTATTACAGTTATTACAGTATTTGATTTACTTTATTATGTTAGGTATTTATTTTTTTTTATGTGGAATTTTCGGAAATTATATCAAATCATTCGGCTCGTCGTTTATGTGGCTGATCAATGATCTTACTGTCTTATAGGTTTGACGTGACACGTATATCGGTTATGTACGTACGTACGTAACGTACAGTACGTCCATACAGTACATCCGTACATATGAATCCGCGGTTAAAATAATAAACGAATGTTTTTTCGTTATTTGACATTTTGAGTTTTTTAGTGCTTGGAATGATCTGTTTAATTTTAAACATTCGTGGATAACAAAAAAAAAATTCTTGTTTATTTCTTGTTACAATAAAATTGTTATGCGTAATATTGCTTTGTCGATCATTTAGTTGAACTCGGATTGAGCTAGCTAAAATATGCTTAAAGTTATTCTTTACGGGTATATTTACGGGTATATCTCTCCTCTCTCTTTACAGGAATCTATACATGAATCACTACAGAAATACTACAGAAATACTACAGAAATACTACAGGAATCTATACAGGAATCTATACAGGAATCTATACAGGAATCTATACAGGAATCTATACAGGTATCTATACGAAATTATAGAAAAAAAAATATATGTATTTTTTTTTTTTATTAAACGCAGTTTAAAAGATAATCACAAAAGGTATCGACAAATAAAAAGACGAGAATTTTATTAATAACCACAAAAGATATCGACAAATAAAAAGACAGGAATTTTATTAAGGAGCATAACAAAATTTTCAGGAGTTAACACGATGTCTCTTGTTCTTCCTTTTTGTTAATTAATAACATTCATTTTTCTTAGTTAATGAACAAATATGGTATTAACGAATAAATGAAAATTGATACTTATTAGATAGTGTAATTTTATATAAGTAATTTTTAAATAAAAGTAATTTAATAATATAAGTAGTAATTTTATAAGTAATTTTTTATAAGATTAACAACTTAATATACAACTTTATACAACTTTATACAACTTTATACAACTTAGTTCGATCTAACATGCCTAAAAAAAAAAGCATATATTTATAACTAATAACATTGTTGCCTAATTTGGGTAACAATCAGTTTCCATTTTATTCCTTCAAAAAAAAAAAAAAAAANTTTTTTTTTTTTTTTTTTTTTTTTTTATATTCTATTATTTTAAAAATATTTCTAAACTATAATAATAACTATATAGTAAAAAAAAATGGGTATATATAGGCATACATTTAAGACTTGAAAATTTTTCGATTGTTTTTCTTCGACAGTTTTTTATTTTAACGTCTCCCTTTTAAAGTTCGAGTATCTTTTAGATACGCTTTTCCATTATTCACGTTAAGATTTTTTAAGATTTTAAGATTTAAAGAAATATATAAACTTAAGAATCTTAACGTACATGACGATATAAACTAACGACGCAGAGAAAAAAAAAAAAAATCAAAAAAAAAAAAATCAAAAAAAATATATATATTAATATATATCATATATATATTATATATATATTATATATATATAGATATATATATATATAGTTGATTTGATTCATACGTACATCATTCAACTGGTTATAAAAATTATATACACTTTTCAATTTTTTTTTTTTAAAAAAACCAAAATTACGAACATCTGTTAAATATATTCACTGTCAAATAACGCAATTATATATATATACTATAGATTTTTAAAAGATTTTGAGAATCTTTTTTAAAATTTCCATCACAATTTTTTTTAAAACAATTTTTTAAAACAATTTTTTAAAACAATTTTTTAAAACAATTTTTTAAACCAATTTTTTAAACCAATTTTTTATTAAAACAATTTTTTTAAAACAAATTTTTATTAAAACAATTTTTTTAAACCAATTTTTTAAACCAATTTTACAAACAAAAAAAAACAAAAACATATCATCACTCACTAAAAAAAACATTTTAAAAAAAGAATGGGTTTACGCGCCACAAAAAAACGGGTTGTACTTCCTATGTATAAGGCGACAGACCATACTCCGTCGGTTTATCATGATCGTTTTTCAGATAGATTGATACCAGTAGGATATTTTCTTAACAACCTTGATGAAATCGGACCTGCTCATTGGAATAATCCTCAATCCTCTGATTATGCTATAAAAATAATTAAACCTCAAGAAGTTGATTATTTTTGTAACTATTTTAATCAAATTTGTGAAAGTAATAATATATATAATAGAAATTTGAATAGTTTAAATTGTATAGTTAGAAGTAATTGGATAATTAATCAAAACAATCAAAACAATCAAAATATTTCAAATCATCAACAATATGAATGTCAAACTTCTGAAAATTTTGAATGGAATGAACAACATTTACCAAATTGTCAACAAAATTTACCTGTAATTTGTAGTGACAAATTTTGTTCTGCTGCTGATGCTGCTGCTTTAACTCTTTATTTTAATGCGGCTTTACTTAATTATCAACAAATGGTGAATAATTTTCAACGTTATGATGATCAAATTATTAATAATAGTGGAATCCCTTCTCCACCTTCTTCTCCAATAGCAGATTCACATCAATCAATTAATACTACAAATATTTCATCATCAAATACCAATAATTCATCAACTACATCAAATAATAATTCCATTCAAAAATTATCTCCTCCTCCTGATTCACCTCCTGATTATTACTTTCATATACACATTTTAATTCTTGCTACACAAAGTGGATTTTTTAATCAATTATTTGGTCCTATAAATATTCATTCTTCTTCTTCACAATTACCAAATACATTATTTGTACCAATTCCTTACCCGGAATGTTTTGGTACTATATTACATTGGTTATATCATCACGACGATGATGCTTGGTTAGATGAAATAACCGAAGAAAATTTTGAAAAATTTTATTGGAATATAAGATTTTTAAAATTGGGTAAAGAAGCTTATGATGTATTAGATGAATGGCTTGATGAATGTTTAGAAGATGGTCTTAATCTCGATTGTTTTGAAAACACAGAGATTGTTCAAGATTGGTGAAAAACAAAAAAAAAAAAAATTACTTACATCTCTTAATAAAATTTTTGAAATTTCAGAAATTTCAAAAATTTGTCAAAATTTTGAAATTGAATTTTCGAAATTGACAAGTTTTAATTGAAATTGAACTTTTTTTTTTCGAAATTGACAAAAAGTTTTGAAATTGAATTTTTCGAAATTGATGTTTCGAAAAAAAATTGTGAACAGTCTTACTTATTCGGATGAAAAAAAAAAAAAAACAAGAAAAATTTGGAAATCACAAACACCGTTAAAACAGATCGAACGATTCGATCTATGCTATATGTATGCTATTGCGGATGTCGGAATATAATACTAGCAAAGGTCTAGCATTGACTGAATCCAAAATAAGTTTACGAATCGAAGAAAAAAACAAAAACACTCAAACATTATACACCTCAAAATTATACACCTCAAATTATACTCAACCTAAATTATTGAAGACCAAGACAAAAAAAAACAAAAGCACGATTTATAATATTTTCTCTAAGCCATAGTTGAATATCCTTAAGCATATATAAACATTCTTCGGAATCGTTTATATAGTGTACCGCCCTTGGAACACACATGCCTTTGGAATTTTATTCAAACCTATTTTTTAAAAAAAATTCCCCTACGATCCATTATTTATTATTTATTATTTTTTTCTTTTTTTAAAATTTTTTTTTTTTTTTTTTTTTTTTTTTTTTATTAAAAAAAAAAAAAACAAGTTTTAATACTCAAAAATGTATAAATAAAAATCGGTTTTTTTTTTATTCTGAAAAGAATGACAGTAATAAAAAAATAAAAAATCTAATAATATATATTCACATATACATTCATTCACTAAAAAAAAATTGAAATTGAACTAACAGTAGAAAAAAGATTTAAAAACTAGAAACTAGGATTAAGATTAAAATTAACCAGATAATAACAGATAATGTCTTGTAAATTAGAACGGATATACGTTTCCGAATCCGGATGTTCTCCGATCAAGGATTTTTTTATATTCGGATAAGTTCAGGGATCTAAAGTTTTAACCATTTTTATTTTACGACTCACTTGAAATATATAATTTTATATCACGTCAGCGCCAATCATATCAGATATCATAAACAAAAAATGATCTACTAATCTTATATATATTTATTGTATATATATATATATATATATATATAATTAAAACCACCTTCAAAGTAAAACAAATAATAAACTTCCTAGTTAATCACAAAGTATCATGAGATTTATTCACTTTGTAAACCTTGTAAGGAATGGATTATTTGATGAATGATTGTTTTTTTTTTTTTTTATTAAAAAAAATTCGTTTCAAGAGTTGCATTCTTTATTTTTGGTTTGAATGAAAACTCCTTATAAGACAGGTTTGTTTTCCTGCGACATCATCAAAAAACCAAGATTATCAATATGAATTATTATTTTGGTAAACGTATATATAAAGTTCTTGTTCTCCGAAATTAGTAGCTGTCAAAACACTTATTCCTTGATTACTACCTTTATTATTAAAAAAAAAATTACATAATAAAAAATCATGAGATCTACCATTATTTCAAAAACAATTTACGTACGTGTACGTACTGTACGTACAGTACGTTATAGTACGTTATCTGTTATGTTATGTACAGTAACATACTAGATACTGTACTGTACTTAAAGGTGTAATAAATTATAAAAATAATATATATAAAAATAATAATTATATATAAAATAATAATTATATAAAAATAATAAATAATAATCGTAATAAATAATGACAAATTATATCTAATTTTGAATAAATAACAAGTCACGGAATTACAATTAGAATTTGGTTAAGTTTTTTTGCACAAAATCTAAAGTTTATCGGTTCTTCAAACCCTGAAAAGGAAAGTCAATATCCGTTTGGAATAATTATCCGTTAAATGTTTTATAAATGTTTATGGACCAATTACGTATTAAAACTTTTTTATGATCTCATTTTTAATCATTACATTATATTTTTTCACGTGACCAATTTTTTTTTTAAACCACTAATATCATTACGGGTTATGTATCTAGTCTAGTATTAAAATGGTTTATTTTCAAAAAAAAAAAAAATTTATTATTTTACGTAGTAGAAAGAAAATTCACTTGACGTTAAATCAAATACATCACAACATCTTCAAGCAAGCCACAAAAAACTACACTTATCTGTTATATAAAACTATACTACAAAACTATATTACAGTATAAAACCATATTACGTATAAAACTATTACTATAAAACTATATAAATGCTGAAATTTTTTAAAACGGGAATAAAATATTCTATATTTGGAACGCCTTCAAAATTGACTAAATTCCTTTTAGTCTTGTAAATTACACCCTTAACAGTAACATAAGTACTATGTAACGAGTAATAATAATAAAATGCATTAAAACATATCAATATCATTACATTATTACATTACTCAAAAGGAAATTATGGCGTAATAGTCTCTAACTGGCTAATTACACCTTACAGCAATAAAAAAAAAGTTCTTTCTTTTTAACTTTCTTGAATTTCTTAACAAAGTACGTACGTACGTATGTATGTACGTATGTACGTACGTATGTATGTATGTATGTTACGTGTATGTACAATTTTTTTTTCACATACATCGCATTGCATACGTCGCGGTTAAATGTATACATATACATAATATATATATATATATATACCTATGTACTATAACTGTACTATAACTGTACTATAACTGTACTATAAACGTACTATAACTGTATTATAATTGTACTATATTGTAATTAACAAGAAAAAAAAACAAACGAATTTGATCTGATTCATTTAAACAAAGAAATGTCACATTGTTCTTTTAAATTTTTTTTTATTTGATTTTTTTTCTTTATTTTTAGATGATTCCAAATTAGCTAATTTAATGATCACAATTTGCCTTATTGCCGTTTGTTTATTTCGATCTTTGTACTTGCATTAAACATTTAAAATTAATAGAAAAGCGGGGAACTTTTTACAGTTTATCATTTACAATATTTACAATGAAACTTTTTTACCTGACTTATTTGGGGAACAAAAGATTTAAAATAATTCCCTTTTTATTCTTCTTTAATTAGAAGTTTTTTTTTTTTTGTATCGACTTTCCCTTTAAACTGACTTACCTTGGTTAAGTTTTAAATTATTTTTTTTTCGGTGATTCCCGAAAGATACGATTCTTGCTTTCTAAAAATTATAGTAAATCTTTTCTATAATCGTATTAATACGTCATTACTTATCCTTTTTATCCCTTTACAAAGACCTGTTGATCTAAAAATTGTTGATCTGAATTGCTTCTTCAAAATTTTTGACTACTTTTGGTCACCTATGACGGACTGAGGGGCGGACTGAGGGGTGGACTGAGGGGTGGACTGATGGGTGTGTCAAAATTTGAATCTGATCCTTGCAAATTTCAATTAAACATTTGTATATTCTATAATTATTTCATTTGTTATCTCGATCTTCGTATGATGTTTTTTTTTAAAATTCTCCCACCCTCTCGAATCCCTCGAATCCCTCGAATCCCTCGAATCCACCCCTCGAATCTCACTCAAATCTCATTCGAATCCCCCTCAAATCTCACTCAAATCTCTCTCGAATCCCCCTCAAAAAATCTCACTCAATCTTACTCTAATCCCTCGAATCCCTTGAATCCAACAATCCTCACTATATACCTCTTGAATTCCCTCTCGAATTTAAACATTAAAAAAAAAAAACAATTACCATTTAAATTCAAAATCACACGTATGACATCCTTAATCAGTAAAGATTCTAACATAAATTTGCTTTGAACATTTTAAGTATAATTGGGATTTTGTACTTACGTACTTACATACCCAAAGAGTTACCTTAAAGGTAAAGGCGATTTATTGAATATAAACCTAAAAACAGTTGAATGACATACTCTAATTCCATGTTTGATTGTCAAATTCTAAAAATGTTACATATATATGCATTTTTAAAACGATTTATATTAAAAAAATTTTCTTGGCTAATTTATGTACAATTTTTTGAAATATTATTTTTAAATAAAGCCGCCATTTTATTTTCATTTGAAAAATTTCACCTGAAAATTAACAGCCGTAAAAGTTACAAGTTACTCATTTGGAAATGATGAGTAATTGAGAACAATGGTTTGTTTTTCTTGTAAAACTACGTATTGAATTTCTTTGTTACACGACTGTGGTGATTATCACTAAAACAGATGTTGATATAATATCAAGCTTAAAATTAACGCGTTAACTATTATACGCCTAAATTTTTTATATTATTATTTGATAAAATAATCACGCTACGATACTATTTTGATTATATGATTTTCTTTGAAGTTTAAATATACGCATATATGCGTATATGCTTATGTACAAAGCATGATCTTTAACTAATATAGTTTTTTTAAAAGCATTAAATGTTGTTACATAACTGATTAATTCGTTTTCCAAATCACGCACGTTACGTATGTACGTATGTACGTTCGTACGTATTCAGAAACTTATTCACATGATATTTGTCTCATACACTTTTTTGATGAAACTGTTATTATACCTGAATCGTTCATATCAATATATATAGTATATATATGTGTATAATACTACCCCTGAAATTTATAAATTTATTTACAGTTTATATTTATAAAAAAATTTATGCGTACCGATAACTACGTAATTATACGTATTCATTTTTTTTTTACAACGTCAACAATGCTTTAATTACAGTAACGCATATTTACAAATATATATATATTACCTTGTTTTCTTTTGCCATTATACTTTATTACCATTTATCGTAATTTGAAATCTTTTTTTTACGTATGCAATGTATTCAATACATCATATATATAATGGCTATAATAAATTTGTCGCGTAAAAAAAAAAACGTATGCAATCAAATTCTTTACGTATATATTTGGAAATTAACGTAATTATTCTCCTTTTATATATAACAAGAGAAGACATTTTCGGTTTATACGTAATAATTATTTCAAGTTTTTATTATATAAATTTATTTGTTATACTATTAATTAATTAAGCATTATTTAATTAATTAATGAATTAATTAATTAATTAATTAATCATTAATTAATTAATTAATTAATATCATTATAATATTATTTAATTTTTATATAACATATAACATTAAATTTTATTATTACGTATTTTTATTTTTATTATACATATTTTATTGTTAAGTTTTTTTCTATTAGAATTAGATATAATTCTGATGATAATGATTGTTTTTTATGGGTTTATACAAATTTTTCGAAATTTATTTCTCTTATATCTAATTCCTGCTAGTCTCTTAACTATAAAAATATATCAACTCTAAATACTCTAAATCGTGGAAATGAGTGTTTTGTATATATTTATAAATTATAAATTTTTTTATATTACTGTATTAATTAATTTTTGATTGACTAATAATGTTTTTTTAAAATTTTTGTTTAAAGCCGGGTTAACCAAAGTTACGTTTTCGATAAGTTTAGAATTACTTTTTTGATAAATTAGACTAAATGGTTTATACAGGTATCAAAAATGCAACATGTAGATTATTATATTGAATTTATCTCGCGTTAAGGAACTTTTTACAGTCAACTCTCGTTAATATCAACTTTGAACCTTGATCTGCTAACATTTGATTGCAGCTACACTATCTAGTCATATTTCTACTAATATATCTTTTGGTATCATTAATTAGTAAAATAATCAAAATTGCTGCAAGTTCCGCTCATGTAGATGTAAAATCCTTATCCAGTATTCTTGTTTTACTTTTATCTGTTTGTAGCCAACCTATACCTATTTTCATGTTTGGTTCTTTTTTTCATTTTCTTTCACTAGAGAACCATTTTATAAAATACAGTCAGACCCCTCTAAATGCACATCTTCTCTTGGGCCCAACTAATATTACACCTATAGATTTTTACCTCTCTAAATGCAATATCTCTCTAAGTGCATGTTTGACAAAATTTTTGTATATGGTCCCATCACATTGTACTTAAAGAGGTCTAACTGTAGTAATTTCTTTTTCTCGTGCCATATATTTTCATAACTTTTCTTTTAGAACTTTTTTATATTTTTGACTTAGGTTTTCCTGTTTATTAGTTCTATTTTCTAAAATCTCTATTCTTCCTACTTCAAATAGTAGTAAGCTTTTATACTTGCTTGCAAGTATAATACTATTTGTCTTTCTCATATTCATATCTAATTCTAGCACTCTCTTTTTCTCTTTTTTATAACTTCTCAGTAAAATTTTGTGAATTTGCTTCAAACTTAAATCACTTATACAATTTGTGGTTTCTTTTTTTATTAGTAAAATGCAGTCCTTATATTTTTTGATTTATTATTAGTTCAGAACAGGTGCTACAACTGCTTTTTAGTATTTTTCTACTACTTTTACATTTTGTTTTTTTTTTATAATTTTCAATATTGTATTTTGCTCTTGCTATATGCTTGCTAAAACCTATTCTTTTTTTTATTTATTCTAGCTAACTGTTTTAAATTTGATTTTTAGTACAAGAAGATTATTTGTTTCTATACAAAAATTAGCTCTTAAAAGCCTGTCTTGATTGTTTGATAGCAGTTTTGGCCCTAAACAACTAAACCGATATTACTTTTAACTGTTTTTAAATTTTTTTGCTTAGTTTGAAATAGAACCATGTAACCAAACAATCTCTTTTTAAATTAATAAGTTGGCTCAATATAAACAAGCTATACTTTTTAAAATAGACTACTTTGTTTGTTATAATAACTTTTCTGTAATATAATATTTAGTAAAGGGTGTGGCGACATAGAGAAGCTGTCTGGTTGTCACCCCCCAAGCGACAGGTCTAGAGTTCAAATCCCACTGGAGACGAATTGGAAAATAGGCCTGTGCTACGGTAACATTTGTTCATCGATCGGTCGGGTATATTACCTGTAACCTTGGTACCACCATCTTGAATGGGAGAGTAATGGGAGCATCGGCATAGTTGTGTAAGTTACACAGACAAATCCAAGGGACCGGAACAATTGAAACCCGTTTGGCAAGTCCTGAGCAAGGAGGTAAGGAAGATCTTACAATGGTACTACAGAAGACCAGAATTCCAGCTGAAGACCAAAGAACTGGATGGAAAAATCCCTATGGCAAGAGGGGACACCAACCTGGCCGCCGGAGTCGTACCGGAGGAAAAGAACCTATGTTTCGGAATTAGGTACCAAGGAGAGGAAGTCCATCAGGCACATAAAGCCGGGCCGACCAATCCTTCCAGGCTAACTGGTTTGGTAGTTTGAGAGGAATCGATAAAGGTTGGAAGGAAGGTTGGATGTGAGTATTGGGGATCGGAATGAACCTTGCAAGGGCAGACAAAACTAATCGGCCAATAAGGAGTGGAAACATGGAGGCGTGTACGTGTCAAGACCCAACGGAGCTCTGGGCATACCTATATGGGAGTCTTTGGACGCTAAGAGGGTTTGGGACCACCAGTACAGATATATGCTGGTATAAGTGCATGTAGTGGTGATCAGGTTCTCCCTAGCCTCATGATGCCACCCAACTATATTCGGCATTGGAAGTATTTGTGAAACATGCCCAGATACCTTGCCACCATAGCAGGAAGTACAGTCGTTCGCACATCTCCAAATTCGGAACGTTAAATCCTGGGTCCTCAAGTCGCAGGAAACTGGCTGGTTGCGGCAGCATGCAGGCTTGAGATACTTACCCAATGTGGTAGAGGCAGCTGCATGGCTTGAGATACGAACCCCGAGAAGTACACTAGTAAGGGACTTTCTGGGTAATACCAGATTTCGGGTACACCAAATTGGAAGCATTAATCGCCTATCTGGCAACACACACCAAATTGGAAGTGATGAATTAGAAAATGTGGGCAAAGTGGCAGACATGTGAATATGGATTGTTGGTTGTAAAGGGATGTACAAATCCAGGTCATCTATATAAATGGGAATACAGAAGGCTCTGGTGGGTTTTAGCTGTGGATAAAAGGTTTATAGCCTGAAGTCCTAGTCTCAATGCTGGTATATAATATGTATGTATTTACGGCACTACCAAATGTCAATCTACTTAAGTATTAATAAAGTTTGGGCAGGAGCTACACCCCTAATATTAAAAAAAAAAATATATATATATATATATTTAGTAGCTCTTTACAATTTTTTATATTCTAGCAATCTACTAAAAAAGTAAGTTCTAAATACAATTTTTTTCTTTTAATCATATCAGACCATCTAGTTTGTCTTTTTCAAATTTTTTTTATATTATTAATTTCTTTAACATCAGCAAATTTATAATAGTATAATCTTACATAAGGTCCTACAAACTGTAATATAGCAAATATTTCGTAATATATTTTGAAATATTTTGAAATATCAAATTTCGAAATATTTCAAAAGTAATTTTGAAATATTTCAAAATATGTTACAAAATATTTCAAACTCTTACAAAATATTTTAGGACTAGGAAACCAAGCTGGATCTGTAGATCTGTAATCTGAATCACTCATTAGACTAATTTTTCAAAATAGTTCGAAATAGTTTGATGATGTTCAAATTTTGTACTACAAGATTAGATTAGATCTTTTGTTTATAATTAAATTTTCTATTTTGTTTTTTTTCGCTTTTTTGTTTTCATTTCATTTTTTATTTTCGTTTTATTTTTTGTTTTTGTTTTGTTTCCATTTGTTTTTTTTTATTTTTTTATTTATTTATTTTTAATTTAATTTAATTTATTTTTATTTCAGTACTTTACAAGAACACCTTTGCAAGAAAACAAACAACTTTTTGAAACTTAGCACATACCAACTCAGACTTCTGACACTTTCAAGAACACACAACTGATTTCCCCCAATAATTTTTAAATTTCCAAATAGGCACAAGTATTTGCTTTTTTTGCAAGTTTTTGCAAGTTCTTGCAAGGTTTTGCTTATTTATTTTTTCGTTTCGTGGTTTTTTTTTGTTTTTTTTTGTTTTATTTTTAAAATTTTTTTATTAATTTATTTTATTTTGGCACTTTGCAAGAACAGAACTTTACTTTTTGGCACTTTGCAAAAAACCAACCCAGACTTTTTCGCCACTTTGCAACTTTTTTGGCATTTTGCAAAACATTAACTTAGCTTTCTCAATTTCTGAATTTGCAAGAATGCAAACTCTTACTTTAGAGAAATAAAGTTTTTGGAGATTTGTTTATTTTTTTTTTATTAGTTTGCTTACACTTTTTTTTTGGGGGTTTTTTTACTTATTTTTTAATTTTTATTTTATTTTATTTATTTCTAACTTCTTTGACTTTCCTAGCACTTTTTCTGAACTTTGCAAAAATATACTAGATTTCTCCAACAATTTGCAAGTACACAACACTTCTAAGAAATCTTTTTTTTTATTTTTTTTTACTTTGAAGTATTTAGAAAAAGAGAGCAAAACAAAAGTTATAGCCAAAATAAAAGAAGGTCAAAGCAAAGAAATAGAAAACAAAGAAGTGAAGATTATAGCTAACTATAGAGTGAGCGAAAATAAGTGTATAGGGCTAGTTTTTTGTATATAATAATAGAATTCAATGCAATGAAGTACAAAAATAGTTTAAAATATTTGTAATAATATAAAATAATACTATATAATAATGTAATATATATAAAGTATATAATATTAATTAAAAATGTATATTTAATAAATATATAAAATATAAAGTATAATAATAATAAATAAAAAAATATAAAATTTTATATTAATTGCAAAACCTTGCAAAATAATGTGAAAACCTGTAAAAAAGTATGATTATATGAATATGTATATTGTTTATTTATTTTTTAAAAAATTTTGAAAATTTGTGAAACTTTTTAAATATTGCAAAACAATGCGAAAAGATCACAAAATATGCAAAATATTATCTCCTGCAACCCCCAAAGAGGGTAATTTGTATTTTTTTATTTGCTCTATTTCGCAATATTTCGCAATATTTCGAAATATTTCAAATAATAACCATACATCAGCAAATTTTATATATAGATATATCAATTACTAACTAAGTAAAATATTTGGAAGGTGGTCACTTCACCAACAATTATTTCACTGAAAGTTCACTTAGCTGATATCACATAGGGTTAGGGTTAGGGTTTTATTAGTTGCAGGTATATATTTTTAGTAAATTGTTACTTGGTGTGATGTCAGTTAAGTGAGCTATCAGTAAAATGATTGTTGGTGAAATGCCAATATTCAATATCCTTGCTGATTTCTATCAATAGTAATAGAAATCGATATATATCAATTACTATCACTATCAATAGAAATTGGCAGGGGTATTGAGTATCAATATATATCTTACCCAGTTAGTAATCGATATATATCTATATATAAAATTTGCCAATGATATAGATATTAATCAATATATATCTGATATGATATTTATTAATAATTATTATATTTATATAATTATACTTTTTGCAAATTTTTAAACGTTTTACAGGTTTTTGCAAGTTTTCACAAGTTTTCGCAATTTAATATAAAATTTTATTTGTTTATTTATTATTATATAATATTTTAAATTATTATAAAGTTTTCGCAATTTAATATTTAATATAAAATTTATTTTTTTATTTATTATTATTATATATTATATTTTAAATATTATAGATTTTTTATTATATATAATTATAAAAAATGCCAAAAAAATAAACCCAAAAAAATAAAAAAAATAAAAACAAAAAAAATAACTATTATATTCCTTATATTCGCTTAAATTTATTTATATTCGCTTATATTTGCTTATATTCCTTATATTCGCTATTTCTTGCAAAGTGCCAGAAAAGTTAAAATAGGTATTTTTGTAAAGTGCCAGAAAAGTTAGATTGTTTTTTTGCAAAGTTTCAAAAGAAGTAAGAAATAAATAAAATAAAAGAAAATTAAAAAAATAAGTAAAAAAAAACAAAAAACAAACCTGAAAAAAATAATGAAAAAAAACAAAAACGAAAAAAATAAACTATTATATTTGCTTATATTCGCTCATATTCGCTTATATTCAATTATATTTGCTTATATTCATGACTTCTTGCAAAGTACTAGAGATATTAAAATTGGTATTCTTGTAAAGTGCCAGAAAAGTCAAATCGTTTTCTTGCAAAGTTCTAAAAAAAGTAAGGGATAAATAAAATAAAATAAAATTAAAAAAAAGTAAAAAAAAGAAAACAACAAAAAACAAAAATGTAAACAAACTAATTAAAAAAATAAACAAAGCTCCAAATCTCCATTTCTCTAAATGTGATCTTGCAATTCAGAAATTGTTGAAGGTTTTTGCAAAGTGCCGGAATAAAATAAATTAATAAAAATAAAACAAAAAAAACAAAAACATAAAACAAAAAAATAAATAAAGCAAAACCTTGCAAAAACTTGTGAAAACTTGCGTTCTTGAATTTAGAAATTTCTAGTTGTGTGTTCTTGCAAAGTGTTGAAAGACTGAGTTGGCTTGTACAAAGTGCCTAAAAGTTGTTGGATTTCTTGCAAAGTGCCAGTAGTAAAGTGTAGAAATAAAATAAAAACATTAAAAAATAAAAAAAAACAAACCAAAACAAATGAAACCAAAAAAAAACAAAAAAAAGAATGAAAAACAATGTAAAATTAATAGAAGATCTAAATTATAAACAAAAAAAAAAATAAACAAAGATCTAATCTGATCTTGTAGTACAATCATCAAAAATCATTTAAACATTTTGAAAATAATAGTCAAACGTGTCCTTGATATGATCTAGATTATAGATCTACTGATCCACTCAGTTTTAAAATATTTCGAAAGTATTTGAAATATTAAAAAGAAAAAAGAAAGTGAGAAAGTGAAAGAGAGGTAAAAGGAAGAAAGAGGTAAAAAGAAGAAAGGGGTAAAAGGGAGAAAGAGGTAAAAGGGAGAAAGGAGTAAAATTAAGTAAAACAGGATAGTTTTTTTTAAGTTTTTTTGTACATTTTATGAATATATATTTATAATCCATGGTAGCTTATGAATCAAATGGACTTAAGAAATTTTGAACTTTTTTTTTTATCTGGTGATTTGGGTTGAAATTTTCATAATGGGTATGCAATTGTTAAAGATTTGTTAATCATTATATATCGTTTCAAATAATTATGATTATAATTAATTTATAGATATATACCAATTTAATATAAAAATGATATATATTAATTATAGATATATATCGATTTTTATTCAATTAATTAATATATAATGATATTTTATAATCAATATAAAACGATTAAGTATTATATATTGATTAATATCTATATAAAATTTGCTGATATAATATTACTATGCTATAACGTAATATATTACTAATATACTGCATCGATTGTGAGATTTTTGTTATATTATGG
Organism: Gigaspora rosea; assembly: GCA_003550325.1. NCBI lineage: Eukaryota > Fungi > Glomeromycota > Glomeromycetes > Diversisporales > Gigasporaceae > Gigaspora > Gigaspora rosea. The sequence continues at coordinate 280,837 of QKWP01000298.1, read as the reverse complement.
GCTGTAATAGGACCCCGAGCTATACATAGATAGGTCACTATTTGCTTTTGCTTATTTTTGACTATTTTTTTGTAAATCTTTTCTATATTTAGTAATATTAATGCTTATTTTTGACCATTTTTCTGTAGATTTTTTCTATTTTTAGTAATATATTAAGATTTTTTAAAATAGTTAGCTGTTCATAGATTGCTCAGGTCCTGCTGTAATACCTTACATAAAATTGCGTATATATAATTTGCTAATGAACCTTTGTTAAACTTCTATTATTCTTGCATCAAAAAGACCTTGTTTTATTTTCAAACTTGTTGTTATTTTCTCAGAACTAATACCATTTAATTATTTAATCAAATTTGTAATTTATTTAAAAGTAGAAAATAAGTAGATTATTTTTAAGTATAGAATGTAATGATATTATTTTTATTATAAAATTTATTGTTATAATCATCAGTAACACAAAATATCCAATACTAATATGTATCGAATATTCTAGAAGAACTCTAAAATATACATAAATAGTAGTGTTGTTGACTAGAAGCTACTAGAAGTCCACTGGAAGTCCACTGGAAGCAAATTAATAGTGCTACTGGAACTTTTACTATTATAAATTTCCACTAGAAGGCTAGGAATCCCCATTAGAAGCCAAAATTAACAACACTGTAGATAGGTTAGGTTATATAAAATTACCAAAAATAGAAAGATCTACAGAAAAACTTCAAAAATAAGAAACAATTACTATAAATAGAAAAGATCTATATAATATATCGGCTGATTTGTTTCAACCCCAAAATCAACCAATCATGATTGAGGATTATCAAAGAAATTTTGTACTTAAAATTTATTATAGTACGAATTTTCATAAGAACAGCCTTTTAACTAACCTTGTGTTTATAATTAAATATGTAGAAAATTATGGTGCTTATATATTTAATTATAAGTCAAATATATGTTAAAAAGATCAGTTAAACTCTCTCCTGTACATCATCAAAAATCGGAAATAGACAAACAGTAGAGATAAACAACAAATTTGTATTACAAGCCTAACTATTACAGCGATATTTGGGCCTTGCCCACTTTACACAACATAAACTCTAACTATATTAAGGAAAAGGAATTACTCTGCAGCCTTCGCAATACCAACTTCCTTCAAAAACCTGTTGCCGACTATGTCGGCAACAATACCATTACATGAACCTGTTAACGACGACACAAGAGAAAACCGGATACCAATGGAAACCGATATAGAAGACGACCAATNCCCGATAAAAACTTCCAATAACCTATATGCGCCTTTACTCTCAGACCCATCACTCGAAAAAATCCACTCAGAAAGTGGCGATCTCAGTTTACCCCCGTCAACTCCAGAAATGACGTCACAGGACGATCACTCATCAAAACAACCCACTTTAGTCAAACCCCCAACTCAGAACCCGATCCCATCACCCCAATTTGTACTCCAACAAAATATTCCTACGCAGAATGATTCCGGCACCTCAAAACAACCCACTTTAGTCAAACCCCGACCCAGGACCCGATCCCACTATCCCAAATTGTATCCCAACAAAATACTCCCATGCAGAATGAATCTGGCACCTCCAATACTATGGAAATCGACTCAGATCAGGACCCCGACCTCGGAAAGGACACCTCATCGACCGGAACTATTACAGAATTTGAAGATATCCCAAAAACCTATAGTCAAGCACTCACAGGACCGGGCACCTCTACCACCACCCGACGCACCCAACATCCCGACCTCGTTAGAACTATTAAAACTTGGACTGAATTGATCCGGCTTACTTTATCCGATATGAAGACAGACCTCTTCGATCAAAACCTTTGGACCAAAGACAAGATTATCGAGGCCTTTGCAACGCCCCCACTTCTTGAACAACTTATTAAACATAAACTGCAAACCAAACCAACCCTAGAAATCATCCCTCCTGCCATAGAAGCCAAATTATTCCACAAAGACCGGGCCTTTTTCTGGACCTTTACCAGGCGACATGACACCTGTCCCCCACATCAACGGCAATTCGTCACCCTGCTGAATAATGCTACAGAAAAATTCAGAAAACAAAATGAAGCTTACGTCATTAACAAAATCAACTGAGACCAAATCTTTGACCTACTCAGAAAGAAACTAGCAATTGACTTCTGGACAAACGAGGAATTCACCAACTTAGACCCATATGAAATTGCCCGTTACACACTATATCTAGCGGGCTTTGCAAAGATCAAAATCTGCCTAGAATTCAAAGCCTTACGAAAATTAATAGCCAACATCAAAATGAATTTGCTACAAAAATTGCCAGACACACCTGACGGGATAGACAAACAACTCAAAGATGCTCTACCTTTCTCACTTCCACTTGAAGACCGTAGACAAATTCGAGCTGTTTACACCAAGCCTTCACCTTCGACCTCCTCCCTGAAACATACATCGCTGATAACAGGACTTCCTTACTGGCACACCCAGCCGACCTGAATGAAGCAACCAAAAACATCTTCCCAATTACTACACAAGATGAACTAAAGAAGTTAGAACAACACAAACAGAGTCTTCAGAAGTACTACATTTTTAGTCGTATACCCTCTACATACTTAGCCCTACCGCCAAAAAAACCTCCCTTACCACTAACCCCAAGACCTCACTCCTCAATTACAAAGGCTATTTCCTTTCTACCCTACTAGTGGTGACCACTTCCGAGAAAATGTTAGACGCCTAAAGGCGGTATACACTTTCCATACCCTACCTAATGACTACTTAATTAGCAAAAAAAGACTACCAACAAACCCAGAACAACTCGGCCTAAAGGAATTCTCCTATCCTATCAATAACATGAAAACACTACTAAACTTCTTCCAAATAATTCCTAAATTCTATGTGAGACCAGACCCTCTTCCAAAAGCCTACGTCTCTTTTAATTACTCTGAAAAATCGGATCTCCCACTTGACCCAACCCAAGTGACAAAAGTAAACTTGACGCTACCTATTAAAACGCCGAAAGAGCTAACAATCGCTGCACGAGCCTTGAGACAACACTACTTCTTCCAATCGATCTCCAGTAAATGGATCGAAATACCTCCTCCAGAGGTCTCCTCAGATGACCTTCCCAAACTACCATTCAACACTGACCAAATTAACAAACACATAAAAGAAAGGGTCCCTTCCCCTTCCCTAACTTTTCCTATTACTAAGCAATCTGATGTCCCAAAGGCAATTAACTCCTGAGAGAGTTCTTTACTTTTGATTTCCTTCCTGATCTACTATTCAATGTCCCCACTTTAACTCCTCCAAGTTGGAACCTCTTTGGAAAGCACCCCCATCGACAGAAGACATCGACATAACTCCATCAGAGTCAAACAAGAACAACTCTACCCTTATCAATAAGTGATCAACTAACACCACAACCTCAGAACACTCTCACCCATTTACAAATACCAACACCAAACCAAAACAACTTACATAACTTCAAAGAAAAAATAAACATAGCCACCCATAACATTAAAGAAATTAATAATCTTACTAAACTTCATTTCTGGATAGACTTCTGCTTACAAGAAAAACTACATATCATTAGTCTTACGGAAACCAAATTAAAAGACAACCCCAACGCTACTACCAACCCACACTACAAAATCTTCACCTCCAACTACCATCCCACTTCAACACAAAGTAGAGAAACCAGTTTGGGCACGGCAATACTCGTCCATAATACTATACAACCTTATATATACGACATAAATACCCTCCTGGGTACAGCCATATACATCGACTTCTTCTTCCCCGGCAATAAAACTCGTGTCATATCGATATACCTACCTTCCAATAACAACTAACTGTCCACTCTTATACAAAAACAATTATCTCTTTGGACCGTGGAAGCTAAAAAGAGAAATTGGCATATTCTCCTTTTGGGAGACTTCAATGCCAACCCTGACACCCACAAAAAGAATAAACTACCGCTCTTCTCTGATCTGTTTTCAAATAACCTTACTAGTCTGTTAAACTTTCACAAAATTTTAGAACCAACCTGGCAAGGTCGAGGCCTCAACTCCCAAATCGACAATATCTGGACCTTATCCCGAATCCTTTTAGATTTCGACCCTCCACAATTGACTGACCCAACAGGCATATCCGATAGCGACCATAAAATATTGACCACGACCTGGTACACAAACTTTACCCCAACAGTACCTCGAAACAAAAAGAAGAAACGGAAAACCTTCTGCTATAAAAAGGCAATGACCGAAGACTGGGAGAATTTCCATAACAAGACATCTACTCTACTAAGAAATGCCAATTTCACACTCAACATAACCAATCCCGATCAATTAAACAAAAGCTAGAATTTGTGGTCAAATGCAATTCAACAAGCGGCGAATTGTCACATCCCCAAGACCATTATTACTACAAAAACCTTCCACTCTCTCTCCCTAAAGGCTACAAAACTACATAATGCATTAAAACACATAAACTAATACATTCATTCTACTGCAACCTTTGCCAAACCTAATCTCCCCCCAGATGCACTACACTCACTTTCGACCATTAACAAACATTTGACTAAGGCCTTACAATTCGCACAACTTCCTCCTTTCTCCCTAACTTCCTTAGCTTTATTCGCCTTATCCCTCAACTCCCAAGACACCTACTACGCAGCAACTCTCAAACACATTAAAGAAATTAAATCGACTATATGGAAAAGTAGAAATGCCAAAGTATACCTACAACAATCAGAAAAAATCAAATTCTACACCAACCGTCGCTATAATGACTTTAAAGATAATACCAGTAGAATGATAAACAGTATTCTAAAAAAAGGGAAAGATCATATCAGTTTTGACAAAATCGTTACTCCAGACTCAGTAATTATGGACCCATCAGAAATAAAAGACACTACATGAACACACTTCAAGAACTGGATGAAACATAACCCGATGAACGAAGAATACTGGAAAGAATTGAAACCCCATTACGCACCGAAAAAAGAAATACGCCCGATGATATATGAAAACCTATTACTACCATTCACAATAGAGGAACTCAACGACATCATCACAAAAGCACCAGAACATAAAGCCACTGGACCAAATGGCATATCAAATGAATTACTCAAGCACCTCTCACTTTTCGCTTTAGAACAACTACTAAAAAACCTTCAACGCATGTATACGGTTAGCGGAAGTCCCACAAGCTTGGCTAATGTCTAACATTTGGGCCATACCAAAGAAAGCACACTACAATTTCGACCTTAAAACCACTCAACCTATAACCCTAATTGATCACCAAGAAAGATATTCACTAAACTCCTCACCAACAAACTTTCTGACACACTTTTGCGATACCAGGTTCTCTCGCCACTGAACTATGCAGCTCTACCCTTCCAGTGTACCATCCAACCAATCACTCAACTCTCTTCAATTATCGAAACTGCTACTACTCAAAAACAAGAACTTTGGCTTTTACTACAGGACATGTCAAAAGCCTTTGACTCAATCCATATTTCTACTCTTAGGAAAGCCATGTAAAGGATCAAACTACCCACACCCTTTATAAATCTACTAACCTTTATACTTTCTAACCGCTCCAACCAAGTACTAACTAGCCTTGGTCATACTAACCCCTATGCCGTAGAGGACGGAATAGACCAAGAGGAAATGATCTCTCCAATCCTCTGGATCATTTACTATGACCCACTTATAACCCGCATCTCTACCGAACATATCGGATTCAAACGAACCCTCACTACAACTACCCAATCTAAAAAAATATACGCATCCATAATGGCCTACATGGACGATTCCATCTGGATCGCCCTAGACAAAACAGCCCTAAAAAACATTCTCACCACTGCTAACTCCTTTTATAAGCTAACAAACATAACCGTCAACCCCTCGAAATCGATTCTAACGACGAATTCCAAATCAAACGATAAAACAATAACATTTGACAACCAACCTATCTCAGCAATCCCTAACTCAAAACCGTTCAAATATCTCGGCGCATGGTTTTTACTCAATCCCAACCCCTTTTCATCTCAAAAAATCATCATGGCAGAATTCAAACAATGTATTGAAATGATGAAAAGAGCAATCATCACAGAAAAACAAGCTATCTACCTAATCAACAACGTACTGACCCCAAGACTCGAATATAGATTATGCAGTTCCTTTCTTACCCCTAACCAACTAACCACCCTGACCAACTGCAGCACTAACTGGTCAAATCCAAAGCAAAGCTATCAAGAGGAGTACCCAACTCCTTCCTCTTCCACCCGAACATCTACGGCCTAAAAAACATTTCTATGCATCAACCAACCATACTAGTGAAGAACCTCCTAAAAAATATTAATCACCCCCAATTTGAGAACTCTTTCCTCAAAATCAGACTACAGGATCTACAGGACTCGACTAAAACACACTCACATATCTTTTATTAGACACCACTCTTCCCTAGAAACCAACTCTACACACATACTGCTCAATCAATCCTGGCAATTCACACCACCGATATTCAATTTATCTGCAATATTACAACCGACTAGCCAAAATTATTACCGAGGAATGGCACATCAATCAACAATATAATAATACATCACCCGAAATTCCACCATTTGAAAGAAAAGTTGAACCACCATGACATCAGATATATTGAACAATTTCTAAACTTCAACAACACAGAACTTCTTAACTGGCAGAATTTCCATCACAACATTAGAAAAATACCACCAGGAAGAACCCCTCAGTGGTTCACCGAAATCCAAGATCTCATCTCAAACAACTCTAATTCAACAACACAATACATAAACCCGAACCCCTTCACCCTAACAAAATGGGGACTGGGAAAAACCCCATGGGTAATTACTTCTAACTTAACAATTGGGAAGATTAGCCATACTACAAATCAATCCGTCCATATTCGTCACTACACAAAAAGCAATAACAATAGGGCAACCCCTTGCCCAGGTTGCGAATTAAAGGACCCAACCCTCAAAAAGAAAATCTGTTACTTTACGCGTAATCAAAACTTTGTATACACAATACAAGTATCCTCTTGTAAAATAATACACACAGATCTCAATGATATAAAATCAGTACTCACCACCAAACCCACCCAGGACCCGACCCGAAACCCTAACGATACCCACAAACACATCAGCCACAACATAACGAAACACACACGCCCACTTACTGCTTTTTCAGACTTCCCAATAGAAACATGAGAAAAATTAACTAAACTTCACAACAAATCCCAGCGAGCAGAAATCTACATCTTTACCACAGCGCACGATAAGGATACCAATCAACCACTCGCAATATGCTCATTCTGAGATTCATTGACCACCTGGGGCTGCGCAAACAAACACTGGCCTAGTACCGAAAATGCAGCACTTACCCTATTTGCCTTTATATCTACAAGTTTCTTCCCCGGAACCAACATCTCAGTCTCTTCCAACAACCGTAAATTCATAACTCTAATAGAACAGGCATATAACAATCCACTCTACCGGCTTCTATTCCTAGAAAAAAACCAATATGCTCTAACGCTAATTACCATCAGAGCAATCGTCTCGAATTTAAAACTAGAATTCCAATTCGATCGAGACTTATTCCGTCCTCAGAAAATAGACAACTTCTTAAAATTGGACATTACTCCCCAATATTATCTTCACAATAAATTCATTCCTACCCTCTACGACATACTGTGCACCTACAACCTCAAAATAATTCTAAAAGACACCATGAGTCTTACTAATCACGCACAATGGATAAACCAAAACAGAATTAGATACTGGGTTCACAACTACCCAGACATTCAAATTCTAGCTACTCTATCATACCTATCTTTCGAAGAAAGACCATTATCATTATCTACTAACCCAGCTTTCTCTCAACTAAAGAATTTTAAAGTTAAATTACTAGCTAACGAACTCCCTACATTCGAAACACTTCACTATCGAAACCCAACAAAACATCAAGACTTCAGATGCCCACGATGCCGCTTTGCTCCAGAAACAATCGCACATCTAATTTTTTGCCTCTCTAACTCTTTCACTCTAACCTCACTCCTTAAAGATATTATCAAAACCTTGGCCACCAAACTCAAACTAAATCTATACCAACCAACAGACTTCATTGCCGCCTTCAAAAACCTCTATGTGAACAGAAATCTACCTCTTGGATTCATCACAACCGCCACCTTGGCACCATTCATAAGATGTCAAGACAGACTCAAATACGCACCTGCCTTACACCACCTAATAACAAAAATGATCTACCACGAAATTTGGCTGCCCTCTAGGCAATACCGACATGATGTAACAATTCTTCCAATGCCCTCTCCCCTAGATAGACAACTCCACTTCCATAACGAGACTAGCATACCCCACATACCCATTAACAATTACATAGACAAATACATCGCCCGTGGGCGATTTTTCTTATATTCTTTCGAAGACTAAGGTCTAGCGATCTTAGCACAACTTAGGTCGAGAGTAAATCAGCTCTTACCCCTATTTCCCTAAAATTCTCTTTTGATGTATATGATGTATAATCCTATAAATTGAATTAATAAAGAATTAGAGGATAGACCTCGTTGTATAAAAAAAAAAAAAAGGTTAAAAAGATCAGTTTTTTAAAAATTTGTTTCTGAGTTTATCCTTAAAGTTGTCAACCCATCATAAACCCATCATTTCCCTTCTAAAACACCTGAATATTTCAACAAACGGTAAAAGCACTTCTTTTTATAGCTTAGTATAATAGCTCTTTTATTGAGTTTTATTGGGTTTTTAACTTGTCTAGACATTAAAGAAGCTCTTTTGTTAGTTGTAATAAGTGCTTTGTTTGTTAGTTTTTCAACGTCACTTAGAAGCAAATTTTTGTGTAATAGTTTATCGAAAAAGGTCCAAAAAATCAAATTAGCCGATATGAAAAATACTAAAAATAAGCAACCTAATATCTGATCTATTTATTTATATTTCGGGGTTCTTTTCTAGATATTTTATTTACTATTAAAAACTGGTTTTAACTTGTTTTAGCACCTAGTTATATAAGCAATGAAAAAATATGGGCTGAGGCTGATTTCAAAAAAGCTCAGGCCAGTTAACTGGGCTGATATTTTGCTAGTGTAATTTTTCTGATCAGAATTAGTCAACATTAAATGTGTAAAAGGCCATCATATCATTTTTTGTTTAATTCAAGTGATATTAAATTATTTAATTTTTATTCTTTTTGTTTTTGAGAAAAATTTTAGCATGTTAGTATTTTATTTGATTGATTGTCTATGCCTTTGAACTTTCTGATACTCAGATATATTTGCTATATGCCAGTTTATCACCTAAAATAAGCCAATTCTCTTATATTATTATAAATGGCTAGCCGATTTTTATTTAATTCTTAGCCAAAATAAGTTTTAGAAGAGAATTGATTTTAATACTTCTTTTATCAATCAGGCTGGCCCACAAAGGTGTAGGCTGAGAGTTAACCTGCTCATTAACTCAGGCATTGGCTAGGATCAACTTGTATCACTATTAGCATCCGCAAAAAAAGTTTAACACCAATAACTATTACTAACTTCTTGTCATATTTTTTTAAAAGGATACTTCTAGGCATCTCTAGCTAGAAATATATAACTTATATATCTCTGGCCTTTCAACCAATTAAAATTCAAAAAAGTCACATGATCTCTATTTTTGACGGTCACTTGATTGTATAATAACGCTGGACAGATTGACTATATTTGTATAACCCAAAATTACGAAATAAGCAAACCAGTATCTGATCTATCTATATATATTTTGAGGTTCTAAAAAAACCTACTCACAATTTGCTTATATGTTTGTCTAGCACTTATTTATATTCAGTGAGACAAAAAAAAAGAACAAAGTTAGTAACAACTAGAAAGAAAAAGAAATTTACAAAGAAAAAACCTAATAAATTATTTAAAAGTTTACTTACTATATTTGTCTATTGCTAATTTATATCTAAAACTTTAAAAAAAAAATTACAGTGTGGGAACCCTTAAATCAACAAGTAAAATTGATAATTTTTAAACCGTTATAAAAAAATAACTAGTATAGCTAGAACAATTTTTCTTTCTATAGAAATGTAGAGAAAGACTTTAAGAATATTTGTTTTTTTTTATATCAAAGTTCCCATTCTGGTAGATGTGTTTATTTAATCAAGCCTGTGGATCAAGGGCGCCTCTTTGGGCACCCGATATTTGTTACATGGATGAGAATACAACTAGCCACACGTACAACTTTTGGTTGTCTAATTTAAGTAGTCCGGCTGAAGGTTCTATACTAGCTGCCATACCTGCAATCCAACTAGGGGATTGCCTATTTAAACCCTCTGGTCTAAGCTCTTCCTGCCAATCCTACTTGTATCACCGGTATAGCCCCCCGTTATATTAGTTAGTCAGGGCCAGTTCCGGATGTCAACAAACATCCCCTTAGGACTAATTTATCCTCGCGGTACACTTGGTAGAGCAGTCCTTGTCCCACACAGGTATTACCTACACTTCAGTAATTTGTGTTACCTACTTCTGCCCTAGTAAGGTTCACTCCAACCCCGGTACCCACTATTACCTTCCTACTGGTCCTTTCTCATATCCCCAAACTTCCAATCCAGTTAGTCCGGAAGGGTTGGTTTACCCGGCTTTAGGTGCCATAGTTTTTCTTCCTCTGGTACCTACTTCCGAAACATAGGTCCTTTTCCTCCAGTGCGACTCTGGCTGCCAGGTTGGTGAACCTCCTTCTCTGAAGATCTTGTATCGTTCAGTTCTCCAGCTCCGGTTTCCGGTATTCCAGTTCTGGTAGCACTATCAAAGATCTTTGCTATCTCCTTACTCGGAACTTGCCAAATGGGTTTCTGTTTCTCTGGTTCCTTGGATTTGTCTGTGTAATGATACACAACTTCGCCCGAAAGCTCTCATTCAAGATGATAACCAAGGACTACAGGTAATGTACTCAACCAATCGACGAGAAGCAGTTACCAGAACACAGGACTATTTTTCCAAAACGTCACCAGTAGGATTTGAACTCTAGACCTGCCACTTGGGGGTGACAACTTACCAACTTCTCTAAGTTGCCATACCCATAGTATTTGTTTTTTAATTTATTAAGTTTAACTATAGTTATAAAGGTTTAAAGTTACATAATTTTATTAATACCCATAAAATTTGGCTACTATAATTTTGGCTAGCGTTACTATAGTGCCGGCCAGAATTACAAAAAAGGTTTAATTTTAAAAAAATTTTTTAAAAAATTTTTTTTTTGTCTAAATTATATTTCTGTTTTTTTTTTTTTTATTCGCAAAATTTTCTGCAATTTTATTGGCTTCGGCCCATCTTCCAACCCAACCCAAAATTTGGCCGCCTGAAAAATAGGAATTGGAACCATCTAAAAATTTTCTTAATCATTTAATCGTTTAATTGTTTAATTATTTAATTTGGCCGACATTAAAATAATTTCAATCTATGATCAACATAATTCTGCTTGGAACTATAGAGCAATTTTTAAATGGTTAAATGGTTCCAAGCCCTACTGAAAAAGCACTTAGAAAAGTGCAGAAAATCATATAATTTTTTAGAAAGAGTAGGAGGTCCCTATTTATTATGTTTTATATCATTAGTGAATTATATATATATAACCTTATGTAAATTATCTTTTTTTTTTTTTTTAAATATTAAAGGTGAGATCTTGCTTTTATTTTTATTAAATTTAATAGAAACTTTTTACAATACTGAAAAAATCTTATGTAAGTTATTATAGCCCATAATATATCAAAAATCTTATAATCAATATGGCATATTATATATTTAGAAAGGTCTTCTAAAGCTGTGTCCATTATATAACATAGAGCCAATAGGATTGTTTATTTTGATCGACATGAATCAGCCCAAAGAAACAAAAACAGTGAAAAAAAGGGAAAGTCACAAAAAATACAAGAAACGACAGTTTAAACCTATCTTGGTGCATTAATAAAAAATATTAGAAGAACAATTTTACTATATAATATGCCCTAATTCTAACTTCAAACTAACCTTTATCCTAATTTTAATTAAAAAATCTAAAACATATGACTGGATACGGCTTTAGACATCCTCTATTTAGGAACTGCCATGGTATTTTGCTATTTCTACTATAGTTACACAAAAAGTTTCTATTTTTAGATTTTAATATAATATTGTTTATTATAATTTTCAATTAATCCAACTAATTAGGTTACCAAAATAAAGCTTGTATAACAGGACCTTGAAAAACTCTGATACAATTCAGATGTTTCTAAAAAAGGAAATTTTGCATAGAAATTCATCAAATGTTGCATTGTTATATAGTAAAATTTCAAATTTTGCTTTATTTTATACATCTATTTGACTAAAATACTGCTAAAATTATACAAACTCAGATCCAAGTTGTATCAGAGTTCTTCAGGGTCCTTGTATAACATTACACAACATTAGTGGCATGCAACCAAAAATTATTTTTGCGAAAACAATACACTGGGTCTTTATGTAATATAAGTGCATATGTTGTGTAACTAGTAAAGTATATGTACTATAATTGGATATTCTAACAGACATTGCCGCTATGCTTCGAACAATTAGTTTTTAGGGTTAGGGTTAGGTTACCAAAATAAGATTTGTATAATGTTACATGACATTAGTAGCATGTAACCAAAAATTATTTTTGTGAAAACAATGCACTGGGCCTTTGTATAACATAAGTGCATATATTGTATAACCAATATATATACTGTGATTGGTTAGGGTTAGAGATAGAGTTAGTATTAGAGTTAAAATTAGAGTTTAAAATTAGATTTATTATTTTGAATTCTAAAAATAGAAAATCTTGTATAACTATGGTGGAAATAGCAAAACACTATAGTGGAAATAGTAGCTCCCTATATTTATTACAAAATATTACAAAATTTATTTCAAAAAATTAGTTAATTGACTTGTCATACTATTTATGACTGAGTTTTTAGTTATATAAATTTATAAAAAAAAATATTTAAAATTACTATAAGCTTTAAATCTTTGATATTTCTTCACCTTTATATGGGGGCTTTGCAGTAGAAAGGGTGGATACAACCAACCACAAAATGAAAAAATATTTTTTATTAAATTCTGGTAAATTTCAATGTGATCAACATTTTTCAATTATAAATGAAAGTCAATTTGCATAATAAAAAATCAAGATATGTAATATAAAAAGAAAGTTGTGTGAGGTCGAAGCCAAGCGCATCACGAGATTACCTGTTAGTTATATGTTATATTTAATCAATCAAAATCATAATTTTGATTAAACCAAATTAGTCCAAAAATCAAAACAAAGTAATTAAATTCAATATTTCAAAATTATAAGTGAGATGGGGGTATTATGGACATGTTAAAGTTTCTACTAATAAAACTTTTTAAAAATCAAATAGATTTTTATACAATTTTTATTATTTGAACTATGCTTAATAAAAAATAAATTACTGCAAAAAAATCTTTATATCATATATTGTTTTAGATATAAATAATTGGTACACAAAATAGAATATAAAAATTAAATTTTAGAAGAAAGGGGGGTATTGTGGACACCGTGATAAAATTTGATCTACTGGTCCGTTTTGGATGATTTTACCACCAAAATGACCGTCTCAGTGAGACGATTCTAACAAGTACAAAATCGTTAAAATCCAATTACGGGATCCCAAGTTCGTTAAAGGTATATTATGTAAAAATTTGCAGATTTTTAAATATATACAAAATCTTATATTTTGTATAAATAATGATATCTTGATATCTTGTGATATAGTGATCGGAATTGGATGATTTTTATACCATCCAATTCGTCTCTTTGAGACAATTCGAATGGTATAAAAATCATTCAACTCTGATCACTAGATCATAAAATACCCGCCCTGTCCACAATACCCCCCCTGTCCACAATACCACCATCTCCCTTATATATTGGCGTATCTACCCTTACTACTACAAAGACCCTATAATAACTTAAAATTAAATTTTTTGGAAATATAGAGCAAGGAGAGAAGAAAAAATTGAGCTTAAAAATCAAATTAAAATTTTGACAATTTTGTACAAAACAAAATATAACTTCGCCAAAAAAAAACAAATATTTAATGATTTTAAAACAATAAATATATGTAAAATTATGCCTTGAACAACTTTACTTAGATGACAGAAGTAGGTTACCTTGTAAGAAAAATAGTTTACCTATGTACTAAAGTAAAATTTTTTGAGTTTTTAATATAAAACCCCTTTTTTATCAAGATAACTAGTTTGGATGCTTAAGCAAAGTTGTTTAGCATACAATTTTACTTGTATTTAAAGTTAAAACATGTTTTTTAGCTATTTACTAGGTAAAAAATAGGGTTGAAATTAAAAAAACTTTTTTCTAACTTTGACCCTATTTTTTATCTAGTAAATAGCTAAAAAAACACAGTTTGATTTTAAATACAGTAAATTGTATGCTAAGCAACTTTGATTAAGCACCCAAACTAGATTATCTTGATAAAAAAGGGTTTTATATTAAAAACTAAAAAAAATTTACTTTAGTATATAGGTGACCCATTTTTCTTACAAGGTAACCTACTTCGATCGCCTAAGTAAAGTTGTTTAAGACATACTGGTAATTTTACACATACTAGTACTTATTGTTTTAAAATCATTAAATATTTGTTTTTGCTGAAGTTATATTTTCGTTTTGTGCAAAATTAACAATATTTTAATTGATTTTTAAGCTCAAATTTTTTTCTCTTTTTGTTCTATATTTGAAAATTTAATTTTAAGTTAATATGTAGAGGAAGAAATATTAAAGATTCAAAGCTTATAGTAATTTTATATGTTTTTTTTATAAATTTATATATAGAAAATTTTGTTGTAATATATTGTGTGATCGATATATTGCGAAATATTACAAAATAGACCAAATAAAAAAAAAGTAAATTATCTTCCCCTCCAGGGGTCGCAGAAGGTAATATTTTATATATTTTGTAATGTTTTTGCAATATTTTGCAATCTTTTGCAAATTTTTGCAAATTTTCATAATTTTTTAAAAAATAAATAAACGATATACATATTTATATAACAATTATTATAAAACGCACTTATGGTGTTTTACTACCATAAGTAAATTAGATTTGCAAATCTGTGTAACAAAAACAAAAAAATAAATTTTTACAAAACAAATAAATTTTAATTACTTTAGAGTTAGGATAAGACTTGGGATTTTATTGAAACATTAGTATATACAAAATTTAGTAAAAAATTTTTTTTATTAGAGCCCCAAAGGTAGTTTTATAAGCAAAATTTTGCGATATGAATGTTTTTTTAAAAAAATAAACAAAAAAATGAATTTTTTTGTTACACCTGATCTTAAATTTTGATTGGCTATTCTAATAGTTTTGTATAATATGGTATAAAACACCATAGGTGTGTTTAGTGTTTTAAGCTAGCTAAGTCAGCCGTAGCTAAGCTGGCTTAGCCGACTAAGCCAGCTAAAAATGTGGCTAAGGTCATATAATTGTAAGTAAATTAAATTGTACATAAAAATTAATATTTAATATATTAATTTTTTAATTTTTATTAAGTATTTCAGTATTTTATTTTGTACATAGCAATTAAATTTCTGCTACATCTAAAAAAAAAACACTGAGCACTAGTCTAAAAAGATATTATAATGGCAGTGCTTGCTATAAAAAGTTAATTCGTGATTCGTCTATAATTAGTAGGATCTAGTGTTCCTATAAACCTGAACTGAACTGAACTTAGGTCAAGTTCAGGTTCATTATTGAACCTGAACCTGAACATTTTTTAAAACATGTTAAGGTTCAGGTTCAGTATTGAACTTTTAGAGCTGGTTCAGGTTCAGTTTAGGTTTAGTTCATAAGTTCATGAACATGTTCAGGTTCAGTCTGGTGTTCATATGAACTAGTGATTCTAGGTTTGGATCCAGGTTTGGTCTGGTCCAGACCAGACTCAAACTCTAAATTTTATTATTAAAACTTTATACTAAACTTAAACTCAATTATAAGTTTGGTCAGGCTAGTCCAAATTTTGAAATTAGTTTGAGTCTGAATAAAAATAAGTGTATTTTTTGACACTGAACAAGTTTACTTTAAGTGAGAAGTATAAATCAGTTAGTAAAATTTAGAGAATCATAGCATTTTGTATAATTTTATTAATAAAATTATACAAATTTCTATG
>QKWP01000298.1:236973-263318 GCA_003550325.1 Gigaspora rosea | reverse complement strand
ATTTTATTAATAAAATTATATAAATTTCTATAATTCTCTAAATTTTACTAATTGATTCTAACTTTGTGATTTAGATAAATATGTGCATATATTATGAACCTGAACATGTTCATGAACCTTGAACTGAACCTAAACTGAACTTTTTTTAAGTTCAAGTTCAGGTTCATGTTCAATAATTTTAAGTTCAGGTTCAGTTCATTATTGAACTTTTAGAGCAAGTTCAGGTTCAGGTTCAGGTTTATTGAACCTAAACCTGAACCTCTATTGAACTGAACTGAACTTCGGAACCCTAGTAGGATCTACATAATAAATTTTGGGCAAATTACTATATTAATTTACTAAATATAGGAATCTGGCTATTCCTCTTTCTAAAAGCTTTTTTCTGTCAATTCAACTTTAGTGTTTATCTAATAAACATTATAGAGCCAATTTTTTTGATTCTAATAGTATTAAAACCATTAAAATTGACCTAGTATATCATGAAAAATGAGCATTTTAATTTTTATGACTATATATTTTTTCTTTTAAATAATCAAAGAAAAAACATATAGTTGCAAAGATTAAAATGCTTATATTTTATGCTATATTGTGTCAATTTTAATGATTTTACTACTATTGGAATTAGAAAAATAGCTCTACAACTTTTATTAGATACACATTAAATGTTTATTTAACAGAAAAAATCTTTTAAAAAGAGAAACAGCCAGATTCCAACATTTACTAAAAAACTTATTTTTACTTATCCCCACTTTTTACTATTTATTACATATGATTTCTATTATCTATAGGTGATTCACAAATTAAGTTTTTATATTTCTAATATATATTTATATTTATTATACTATTCTAATTATTTTTAATTTTTAGCTTGATTTATTAAATTTTTCTTATCTTTATCCACCTGAGAAAAATTGCACAACACTTATTTCCTGCTGTACTGTTAACAACACCTTTCATTTTCTTGAAGATAATGGCTAAACTTAAAATCAGCTTTAATTTTTTTTTCTAATATTAAACCTATATTGTCATTTAATTCATTTAATTGATCAAACTAATTATTATTAAATTTTTCTATTAGCAGAAATACTTATATTATGCCACGAAAGTAACTAAAATTTTCTAACTAAACTCTAATACACAATAAAGATCTTTGAATTTTTTTTAATAAATCATGAATGGTATGATTTCACTTATATATATAGTCTAATTATGATTTCTAGTAAATTCTGATTTAAATATTAAATACAAGTAAGATTTTTGAAATATTTCAAAAGTAGCTATTGGTGCTTAGCTATTAGCTAGCCACTTAGCTGATAATTTGGTCTGCTAACTAAGCCAGCTGACCAAATTTATGTGGCTTAAATTACTAGGTGCGGTTTAGTAAAACTCATATACTTACATAATTATGCTTTTTTATAGATTTTTGCAATATTTTGCAAGGTTTCGCAATTTAATATAAAATTTTATATTTATACTATAGCAATCCTTATATAATTAGCCAATTACATTAAAGATTAATGATCTTATAAATAAAATTTTTTTTATTTATTTTTGATTTTGATTTTTTTTTATTTTTTAGAACCATCACTGAAGCTATTGCTAGAGCCATTGCTAGAGCTATTGCTAGAGCCATATAAAGGTATTGGCTGTTTCTATAGATTTCTAGTACATTTTTATCATTTTTGGCAGGTTATTTTTTTTAAACGAATATAGTATGAGAACATAGCATGATAGCTAGTTTTTTTTTAATAAACAGTATTAATATTCTTATGTTCTTTTCTTTAAAATGAACATAATACAATTGTTGGAACATAGCTAAAAAAGACATATTATAGTAGTTAGATTTTTTTTTATATTATAATAGTACTAACGTTCTTACTTCTTTTTTTAGAATGAATATCATCAGAGAAGTTTTTATAGTGCAGATTTGCACAGATTTTTTAAAAAAACAATTATCAAAAATTAATGCAGATTTGTGCCTGCCAGCGATCATTGAAGAATTTTTTTTATTTTCTGTGCAGATTTAATTTTTTGCACAGATCTTTAACAATTAACAATTAAATAATTTGTGCAAATTGTAAAAAATAAAAAAAATAACAAGATGCAAATAATAAAAAATTACTATATACTCGGCTAAATATTAAATGCTAGCTACTTTTTCATATATTAAAACTATAAATTCGAATATTCATATATTTTAACAATTTAATTGATATGATATTCTGGAATGATGATCATTTTACTAATAAAATGGGACGCAATTATCATATAAAATAAAGCCCAATGAGTTTTTTGCGTTCAAAGATAACGTGATTATTTGACTAACTATATAAAGGTAATATCGCTTTATTTTAACGCTCTGGAATTTAAATAATGTCCTGAAAAAATTTTAGATCACAATGATCTTTTGTTAATAAGTTTCATTTGACGTGAAGTGGCATTTGGAGCTCTAAGTATAAGAGTCAACTTCATATAGAATGCAATTTCGGGAGACAAATTCACCTGGTATTTATTTTTTTTAATACTCATTACAAATGCTTTATAAAACTTACGTCTACTTAATTTTTTGTATAGTAAAATCAGAAAACAAAAAAAAGTTGGCTAGGCGAGTAGGTGGGTAAATATGAAAATTAGTTGAATTCAGTAAGTACTGAGATAAAAAAAAAATCTAGTTTCATTACCTGTCTATTTTATTTTGACATCCTACCTGTTAAGATGTTTTTACCTAAATTAGAGTCTAGTGCAGTTTTTGTTGCCTGTGCCAAAAATGCTTTATTATATTGTGCTATCCATTCTTGAATCGTCAAGACTTTTGGTACTTCATCCTAATCTAATTTACCCATTGTTTGCAAATTTTGTCAATCTATTATGTATTTCTTTAGCCGTCATCTGATCTTTTGCATAAATATCCCCTAGTAAGAACATTTGCTCAAGCATTTTTTTTACTGTATCTGCCATTCGTTTTCCTCCACCTCGATTAAAAAATACTGTGTTTTCACATAATACTCATTCTTTATCCCAAGGAAAGTCAACATGTTCCATAATCATGCAAGTGCTTTGTTCTATATTTATTTCAATGTTTATTGTTTAATAGGAGGGTGATATATATTTATTAATTATTATTTACCTTTTTTGTATCATCTTCTCTTATAGTATTAGTGGAATCTATTTTATATATATATGCAATCTTAGATTTAGATAATCAAGTTGTGATATACATATTATTATTACCTATTATTACAACATCATCGTTCTCATTCTGTTTTTGGTTTTCTATATACAAAGTTTGTATAAATGTTATTTATGCAAGTTGTATATAATACTACTCTCTTACCTCTGGGTTTTGGTATTGCTATTGTCCATTTCGATTGAGGTTTGGTGTGTATAGATATTTTTGGATCTGGATGAGAAAGCTCTTAATTATACAAATTAGTAATCATAGCAGGAGAAAAGTGAACTGAGGTTCCAAAGTATAGCAACGACATGCCACAATATATCCTGATAGTGGACCTTCAACTGGCCATTGCCAGAAATTATATTTAGATATTCCAGCGATCGTTTCTATATGTGGCTTTTTTTTCTTAATTTTCTGCTAAATTTTCACTTGCATTTGTTTTTTAGTATCAATTCAGCTCAATGTTTGCCAAATATGTCCCTGCAAGGTTTTTGTAGCAGTTACAATATTGGATCCCTTTGCTATATCATATCCAATATGAACATATCGTTTGATAGCATGTGCTATCTGAAAAGATAGAATAAAAAAAATGAGGATAAATAAAAGGTGTGTATTTCCATTTATATAAATGATTATTATAAACTTATTTTTTGTAAATAAATAAAACTTACCGCAGCATGATGTGAATCAATTGTAGTTTTGGCCTCACCTGGCTTTAGAAATAACCATTCGCGAATCTATTGTACCAATCAAACCAATGGGCCACAATTGTCATTAATTCACTATTATGATAGTGTGGCCCATTATCTGAAATTATTTTTATCCACTTTGGTTTCTTCACAATGTTGTTAAATACAGGTTCGAAACAAGATGCTATAAACCAAGCATTTTGTTCGTATATGCAGACCAATGATCATAAGCACTAATATTCAAATAATCTATATCGCTATCCTCTTTAGTTATTACCAAGATCAAATGCAATGTCCAGATCCTTTTGCCATAAAACTCTTGTTTTGTTTTCCATGCCATTTTTGGGAGGATTCACATTTTGTAATCCGCAATCATAATTGCACTATCTGAATTAAGACCCACCATTAATGCTTTATATTGTTCATTTAAATAATATTTCCGAGCGTGATGTGCAAAAAAATGTTTCAATTTTTCCTGCATTTTTAATAATTAAGAATGATACTCATTATTATGTTTTTTTATAAAGTCAAAAAGATTAGATAGTTCTAAACACTCTTGACAACACAAATAATATGGGCTTGAGCATTCTTCAAATGCAAATAGCAAACAATAGTTGATGCAATTATCATGTATTGGTTTTCTATCTAATTCAACACTCAAGTGGCGTTCGAAATTTCTTTTGAGATAGCGATGTAAGTTTTCAGTTCGTAATATTACGGGATCCTTTATATTTGATTATGCAATTATTGAATATGATATTATGAATCTTAGTTTTATATCTAGATCAAATAACTGGGAGCAGGTCAAAATCCCAACAAACAGAATCTCGACAGGTCATAATCCTAAAAAAAAATCCTGACAATAAAAATTTTAACAATACCGACAACAAAAAATTATTAAATTTATTTAAGTTAGGTTAGGGTTGGGTGAGTGCCTAGGATAGGATTAGGGTAAGTGCCTGGGCTAGAGTTTGGTTTAGTTGTTTTATAGTAAAGTTGCTCAAAGAAAGCTTTTTTTGATTGTCAGAATTTTTGATTGTTAGGATTTTTTTGTCAGGATTATGACCTGTCAGGATTTTGTTTGTCGGGATTTTGATCCAAACCCAAATGACTAGTTAATACAATACTAAAGGCGCTAGTAAAATAAAATTAGTTTATCACTATTGGCGAAACTGATGAAACTAGTGAACCTAATTTTATATCTCTGTGCAATATATTGTGTTAACTATATATTCTAAATAGAACAAATTTCATAATATTTTATTATTATACAAATTCTTTAACTGCATATGATCATCTTTTTTGTGAATATTTGTCGCGCAAGAGCCAATAAATCCTCGAATACTTCAAATCTATATTCATTACAAATAATGCATAGTCTCCCAAATCTTCGCGATATCGAATATAATTACAATTAGCTAGTTGGGTCATAAAGGATGTTTGATACATTCTATTTGGATACGTTTCATTAAATTTTATCTATAAGGTTTCTTTTTGATCTTGCATATACAAAATAGAATTTCTGCTTTTGGCATCAACCTGGTAAGAACTTTGCACAATATTATTTTTATCTTGAAAAATGCTAAAATTGCACTTCTTTAATTTCATCCATTTTCTGGACAGATCTTTTTGGACCTTCAACTTGTAGTACACCAGGTCCATACAAATGAGAATGTTTGTGTGCTTGCAGAACCCCAGATATCTAGTATAAAGATCATACTTGTTTTTTTTTAGCAAAAACCTCTAAAATTAGAGAAGCAAAAAAACAGTTTTTGCCAATTATCTTGGCATTCAGTAGACCAATTTGAACAAACTTTTTTTTAAAATGAAGCTCTTATAAGGCGCATCTAACAAAAAAAGTTCATTCAATTCTGATTACTAGATCAAAAGTTATTTAAACAAATATATTTTGTCAAAATTGGCCAAAATCCAGTTATGACCTATATAAGAGATGTTCGGGATCCTGTGCTAGCTCTATTACGTTTGAGCCAATCTAATTGTAGCAATTGTAATATCAAGATTTTAGATTAGATTCGAGTTTGATTGAAATGGCGCATTTTTTTTGAAACAAGTGAGCTATCTATTTTTTTTATTTTCAAATAAGAATTTTTATTATCAAAAAAGTTTAGACTTTACAAAATGATGCCATCAATTTCTAAAATACTTCTTTTTTATTATTCTAAAAGCGCGAAAGCATTATTGTTTACTATCTAACTTATTTTTATTTACCAATAGATCAAAATAGTTAAGAAATTGGTAAACAAATATAATGAATTCGGGCCTCAAAATATATATGTATTATGTATCTATAAATTGTCTTTATTTTTTATTTTAATTCAAACCATAGCTTTTTTTCTAAATACTTTGGGATTCTTCAAAAGTGAATAACTATACACGGTGACTAAACCTCCTTGGTTGCCATGTGATTTATATTTATTATTTTATTTTATTTTTTTTATTTATTTTATTTCTCTTTATTTTTTTTTATTTATTTTATTTTTTTATTTTATTTTTATCCATTATTTAGACAGGTCAATAAAAATAGATTAGATGATCAAAAACAATGTTTTTGCCTGAAACCTTATGTATAAGAAATTTTGTTAGTATCAATAATCCTAATTTTAGTTTCTGAACTAACCTGAAGTTTTTTTCTAAATTAATTATAGGTAAATTGATTCGCTATAATAGAAAAATCTATGTTCTTCTATTTTGACCACATTTATTGACTGCTAGAGTACTTCGAAAACTATTCCAGAAAGCACTTTCTTCTAAATCCTCTAAACTTTCCGAATTCTCTGAGCCTTCTGAATCTTCAGACTCAAATTGTAAGTATTTAAAATCATATAAGATTTTCAAATTAGCTTTATCAGTGGTTGGATCCTTTAATCAGCTCCAAAATTCTTTTTTATATTCATATTTGAGATATGGTATTATATCGGTATATCTATATGCATACAACATTGCCTTCCAAGCTCGAAGCTCATACTCATTCAATTTATAAATAGGTGGATAGATTATAGCAAGTTCATAATGAAACTTGATTATTGTATTTTTTTGACGCATCCAAGTAGTAAACAAATTTTGCCAATTTTCTAACATATTAGTTGCTATTTTTTGGTATCTTATTTGTTGCTTAAATATTTTTTCCATTGTTGAAGGATCATTCCAATTTTCTGAAGTGCAGGCCTCATTAGAACTTTCTAAATTTGTTTGAACTATATGTTGAATCATAGAGTAATTAAAACTGTAAAGTATTTTATCATTATGGTGCATTGTAATTCCAGCTTTGGCCCATATGCCATTAGCAAATTGATCTTTGAAGTGCCATAAAATTTGTTTACCTTTATAAAAATCGAAAGTAAAAATATTATGCTTTATTTTTTGTACAGCAAGAGTTTTTTGGTTCTTTTTTGTTGGCACTGATGATATGAATTTTTGATTTCCAACTTCTGATACTACTACAATGTTATTATCTATTTTTAAAAAAACGGGCCTAAATTCTACTTCTGTTAACAATTTTTCAACTATCTTTTCATCATTAACCCCGAGAATTGCAGGTTCTGAATATTCTGTTTTTTTCCCAAAAATTGTATGATATATACTGTTAATGGCCTGGGATAGCGTTGAACAAACCTTACTCATTTTATTACCACTAATGCAAATAAGCCAGGTTGCAATTTATTTTCTTCAGCTTGAACTACTCTTATAAAAAATTGTTGCTAATTAAGTATAACACTAATGTGCATATAAAGTCAATATGGAACAGAAATAGAAGCACTATCATTAGATGGTCTGGATAATCACTCATGAGCATAGAGGCCATAATATAGCACTGTGCATATTTTGCCTTCCGCAAGTAAACAAACACTTTTTAAGTCAATTTATTCATAGTTTATTACATATATAAGAATTGGGTTTGGCATTTACAACTGTGAATTTTACTTTAATTAAATGCACATCGCGTTTTCTTATTTGATGTTGATTATTTTATTCCATTGGATGACGAATTAGCAATTAATTTATTACAAAAGCAAAAAAATTAAAAAAAATACAAAAAAAATTAAAAAAAAATACAAAAAATAAATACAAATTATAATATAAACCCGATTCCAACTATTATGTATATTACAACTATTGTGTCACGTCTCAATATTATACTATGTTCCAACTATATAAGAGGATGAAATTATTTCGGGTTTGAAACCCCGAAATTAAAATTTGAAGATGAAATTGGTTTTGACCTATTTTACTTGAAAGACGAAATTATTTGATACTTTTTTTAAATAGACGAAATTATAAGGAACATATCTATATAAATTTTATTTGCTCTATCTTATAAAAAATTTTAATTTTCTCTAATGAAGACGAAATAGGCTTTTTTAAAATCAATTTTGGTGGCATCACTAGTTCCAACTATCATGCTAAATCTCATACTAACTATTATACTACACCCTATATTAACTATTGTATTACTAACTATCATACTATATTCTATATTTACTACCTTGCTACATTCTGAACTATCATGCTATATATGTTTTACTATCATGCTATATTCGTTCATTCGGTTATCATGCTATATTCTGTAATAACAATCGTACTATGTTCGTTTTAAAGAAAAAAAGAACTGCTAGTACAATATTAAAAAAAAAAAAAACTATCATAAACTAGATACTAACTATTGTGCTTTGTTCGTTCTAACTACCATGCTATATTCTGTACTATGTTCATTTCATTCTAAAGAAAAAATGTTAGTACTATAATAAAAAAAAAAAGAATACTATCATATACTAGTCTTATGTTCATCCTTTTCAACCCCAATTTCATAACAATAACGATATCTGACACTATTTTTTCTACTCATATTTTCTATCTCTACAAAATTTTGATACCTATTCCATTATGGTATTCTAACTATCGTGCTATGTTCTATGCTACATTTGTTCTAAAGAAAAAAAGAAATATTAGTACTGTAAAAAAAAAAGAAAAAAAAAGAAAACTATTCTTACTAGCCTTATGTTTATTCTTTTCAACTCCTATTCTATAACAATAATACAATTTTCCAATACAAGACACGAACGCACACCAATGACAGCTCCAATGATGCATTCTTAGTGCCAATTTCAGCACTCTAGTAAAGCACAAGTCTAAAATAAAGAAAGAGATGAATAATAATAAATAAATAAATAAACAAATAAAACAAGAAATTAGAAACTTATCTTTAAACAAGTTCTAGTATCTTCGAGCTCCAATAACGTTGATAACTTTTAAAATATAGTAATAAAAAAAAATTAAAAAAGAATATATATATATTTATATATGATCACTAATTAAAAAATGATTAGCTGATCATATTAGTCTAATACGTACTAAAAAAATAAAAATATAATTTTAAAAAATACTTAAATAAATAATAATCAAAAAACTAATAAATAAAATTTAATTAAAAAAAAAATTGAAAAAACAATAAAAAATAGATAAAGAAATCAAAATAAATTATTGTAAAAAAAAACATAAAAAAAAAAAAGAAAAAAAATTGCAATAATTTAAAAAAAAAATATAAAAATAAAAACAATAATTTAAAAAATAAATTAATAAATAAAAAAATAAAAATGTAAATAAAATAAAAAAATAATAAATAAAATTTAAAAACAGAAAATAAAACAATAACATAATAAAAACAATAAAAAAATAAAAATAAATATAAGAAAAAAAATAAAAAAATAAAAATGACAAATAAAAAAAAGAAAAATGTAAATAAAATAAAAAAATAATAAATAAAATTTAAAAACAGAAAAAAAACAATAACATGATAAAAACAATAAAAAATGAAAATAAATATAAGAAAAAAAATAAAAAGATAAAAAAGATAAAAAAAAATCAAAAAAACTAAAAAAAAACAATAAAAACAATAAAAAAAAGATAAAAAAAATACAGTATGATAAAAAAAGAAAAAATTTAAACAGTGCACTGGTGCACTCAGTGCACTTCTGTAAATTTAGTATTTCTAATAGCTTTAATAGTATATAATAAGATTAAATTAAAATTAAAGTTAGAGTTAGTATTAGAATTAAGATTAGAGTTAAAGTTAGAAATGGGTTTAGAATAAAATTGCATTTTTGCTTAGTAATACAACAGGGTTACTTTAGTAAAATTTTGAGATGAAATAGTAACATGACAAGGGTTACCCTAACATGCACTGAGTGCACAGTGCACTGTATAAAGGATTCCATAAAAAAATATACAGCAAAATAAAAAAAATCAATAAAAAAAATGAAATAAAAAAAAAATTAATAACAAAAAAAAATCAATAAAAAAAATCAATAAAAAAATAAAAAAAAATCAATAAAAAAAATCAATAAAAAAAATCAATAAAAAAAAATTAAAAATTAAAAAAAAAACCCACCATTTAAAAACTTAGCAAAAAAACCTATGCTTTATTTATTTATTTATATGCTGAGATTAAAAGTAAATTCTGGTTATTTCTTACTATAGGATAACTAGAAATTTACTTTTTATTCTCACTATTGTATATATACTTGAATTTTAAAAATCTGCAAAATTAAAATTTTTATAAATTTTTGTAGTTTTTTTTTTAAAACTTTTGGAATTATTTAATAATTTTGGAGATTATCACAGATTATAATAGGCAGTGCCTGCGAAGATTATACTTTTTAAATATTTGTACAGATTTTTGACAAAAAATCTGTAAAGAACTGCAAAAATCCAAATTTTGAAGATTTTTGCAATTTTTTAAACAAGATTTTGCACTTATTTGATAAATTTAAAGATCACTACAGATTATTAATGTTTTTATTTTCCTGATGATAGTACAATTAGAATATAGCTGAGGGTGTGGCGACGTAGGGAAGTTGGTAAGTTGTCACCTCCAAGTGGCAGGTCTAGAGTTCAAATCCCACTGACGACGCTTTGAAAATAGACCTGTGTTCCAGTAACTGTTTCCTGTCAATCAGTTGGGTACATTACCTGTAGTCCTTGGTTATTGTCTCGAATAGGAGCTTTTGGGTGAAGTTGTGTCTCATGACACAGACAAATCCAAGAAACTGGAGAAACAGAAACCCATTTGGCAAAACCCAAGTAAGGAGGTAGCAAAGATCTTTGACGGTACTACCAAAACCGGAATATTGGACCAGAGCTGAAGAACCAGACTCAACCTCAGAGACAAGGTCTACCAACCTGGCCGCCGGATCAGGTACCGGAGGAAAAGGACCTATGTTATAAAAGTAGGTACCAGGGGAGAAAAACCATAATAGCACCTAATGCCGGGTAGATCAACCCTTCTGGGCCAACTGGATTGAAAGTCTGAGAGGTATTGGTGAAGGACCAGTAGAAAAGTGATAGTGGATATCGGAGTTGGAGCAAACCTTATAAGGGCAGAAGTAGGTAATGGTAGTGGTTGCAGGGTATCCCTAACTGCAAGTTGTTCGCCTTGGTGAATGCGTAAGTTACCAAAGAGTAGATGAATACCTGGTAGGACAGGTACCACTTTACCAAGTTTCCTGTTGAGGATAAGCCGGATTGTACCTTTGGGTATAAGAAGGAGTCCTAAGGGCTCTTTTGAAAAGAGACCCGGGTGGCTGGACTGACCGCATAGGTAATGCAAACATCTGGTGAATCTGTTGAAAGTCTAGGTAGGAAACTGAAGATCAGAGGGTTTAAATAGGCAATTCCCATAGTTGAATTGCAGGTATGACATCTAGTGTGGAACCTTTGGGCGGACCACTTAAATTAGATACCAAAAGTGTATATATGGCTAGTTGTACTCTCATCCATGTAGAATCCAGATGCATAAACAGAATAAAGTATATGCCCCAAAACAGGCACTTTGAAATCGAAAAAAAAACAAGTAGATTATAGTTAGAACAGATATAGCATGTAGTTAGTTTTTTTATTTTTATAATAATATATATGACAGTACTAACATTTACTAACGTTCTTATATTCTTTTCTTTAGAACGAACATAGTACAATTGTTTGAATATAGCTAGAATAAATGTATTATGGTAGTTAGATTTTTTTATTAATATAACAATACTAACATTTTTAGTTTTTCTTTAGGGAGCTTCCAGAAATTACATAATTTTTGGGTGGGTGGGTGGGGTCGCCAAAATATCAAGTTATAATTCTGGTCAAAATTTTATAATTCTGGCCAAAAGTATAAAATTATAAAATTATTGATAACTTTTGATCTACTGGACCAATTTAGATGATTTAACTACCAAAATGCTCGTCTCAATGAGATGATTCTAACAAGCCCAAAATCATTAAAATCTAATCACAGAATATCCCAAGATCGTTCAACTTTTGTGTAATTTTAATAGTAATTTTTTAGAATCACTAAATAAATTTTTTAACATTTAATAACTTTTGGTCCACTGGTCCGTTTTGGATGATTTATAGTGATACAAATTAAAAATTGAATTAATCGATTAGTTGTAAAGTTGACAACTAATTGATTTGAATTTTACAGACCCAACTTAGTCGATTAATCGATTAGTCGACTAATTGATCAATCGATTGGCCAACTAATTGATTAAGGGTAGACCGTAAATATTAATTAAAAATCACATAGTTGTTGTGGCTAATTTGTGTATGGTTACACAATAATCATCTAATCAAAACATTCAAAACATTGTTATATTCTAGATTAGTATCAACGATCTCATGATTTTAAAATTCATTTTTATTGGCTAAAAATGATTAATAATTTATATACGAGTTCAATATTGTTCTATATTGTTCTAGCGTGTGTTCTAGAATATTTATTAATTTCTAGAACTATAAAGTTTCACCCGCAAATTATATAATTTCACCCGCAAACTTTGTAGCTTCAAAATTTAGAATTGTTTCTTTAAAAACTTACTTCTAATTTTTGCAATGAAATTTATGGGTTTTAATGTTTGTATTTATCTGGTTTTGATTGAATTTCGATAAAATAAAAAACCATTTGCCTTTATTGCTTTTTTGTACTCCGTTAATTTATATAGCCAAAAGGATCTACCATTTGCATATATATAATTTAATTATAGTAATACGGTCTACCCTTAATCGACTAATTAATCGATTAGTCAATTGGTCATTTAATCGCTGATCATATAAGAATGTCAACCTGGCTGTTTTTAGTTGCTACCTTACGTGTATTTTACCAAGTTTCGTTTATTATTTATTCAATTAATCTATTGGTCATTCGATTAGTCAACTAATCGATTAATTAATTAGTCGATTAATCGCCAACTAATCGATTAGTTGAATAAAATCGATTAATCGATTAGTTGGATAAAATGATCTATCAACTAATCGATTGAAAAATTTTCATCGATTTGTGTCACTAATGATTTAACTACCAAAATGTTCGTCTCAGTGAGACGATTCTAACAAGCCCAAAATTGCTAAATTCCAATCACAGGATCCCAAGATCGATAAAGATTTGTATTGTTATTAACAATACAAATTTTTATCGATCTTGTAATCCTGTGATTGGAATTTAGTGATTTTGGGCTTGTTAGATTGTCTCACTGAGATGAACATTTTGGTAGCTAAATAATCCAAAACGGACCAGTGGATCAAAAGTTATTCAATGTTAAAAAATTTACTTAGTGATTCTAAAAAATTACTATTAAAATTATACAAAACTTGAACGATCTTGGGATCCTGTGATTAGATTTTAATGATTTTGGGCTTGTTAGAATCGTCTCATTGAGACGAGCATTTTTGTAGTTAAATCATACAAAACGGACCAGTGAATCAAAAGTTATTATCAATTCAAAAAATTGGATATATAAATAATTTTTTAAAAAATATAAAATTTGATTGGCTAATAGGGTATCAGGTGTGAGTGGGTGGGATAAAATTTTGAAATTTATTAGTAACAAAAAATTACGTAGTTTCTGGAAGCTCCCTAACTAACAATCATACTATGTTATTCTAAAAAAAAAACCATTAGTACTGTAAAAAAAAAAAATTATATACTAGATTTTATGCTATGTGTGTTCTAGCTACGTTCTGCTCCAATTGTACTATGTTCTAAAAAAAAGATCGTTAGTACTATAAAACATAAAAAAATTGTATACTAACTTTCGTGCTATATGCATTCTAGCTACATTCCGTTTCAGTCGTACTATGTTTTAAAGAAAAGAACGTTAATTACTATAAAATATAAAAAATAAATTATATACTAACTTTTGTACTATGGGCATTCTGGCTACATTCTGTTTCAATCGTACTACATTCTAAAAAAAAAGAACATTAGTACTATAAAATAAAAATAAATAGAAAAAAAACTAATTAATATACTATATCCGTTCTAGCTGTGTTCTAATCATACTATATTTGTTCTAAAAAAATGTAAGACTATTAGTACTATTTTATATATATATATAATATATATAAAAAAACAACTAACGTGCTATGTCCGTTCTAGCTACTTTCCAATTATACAATATTTGTTCTAAAGAAAAGAATGTAAAACATTATAATATTATATTAAAAAAAAACTATCTATCATACTACATCTGTCCATTCAAGCTATCAATTTTACTATGTTCATTCTAAAAAAAAGAATGTAAGAACATTAGTACTATTATATTAATAAAAAAAACCCTAACTACTGTGATATATTTGTTCTAACAATCTTATTTTGTTTGTTCTAATTTATTCTAAGGGAGCTTCCAGAAATTACGTAATTTTTTGTTACTAATAAATTTCAAAATTTTACCCACCACCCACACCTGATACCCTATTTATTAGCTAATCAAATTTTATATTTTTTTAAAAATTATTTATATATCCAATTTTTTGAATTGATAATAACTTTTGATCCACTAGTCCGTTTTGTATGATTTAACTACCAAAATGCTCGTCTCAATGAGATGATTCTAACAAGCCCAAAATCATTAAAATCTAATCACAGGATCCCAAGATCGTTCAACTTTTGTGTAATTTTAATAGTAATTTTTTAGAATCACTAAGTAAATTTTTTAACATTGAATAACTTTTGATCCACTGGTCTGTTTTGGATAATTTAACTACCAAAATGTTCGTCTCAGTGAGACGATCTAACAAGCCCAAAATCGCTAAATTCCAATCACAGGATCACAAAATCAATAAAGATTTGTATTGTTAATAACAATACAAATCTTTATCGATCTTGGGATCCTGTGTTTGGAATTTAGCGATTTTTGGCTTGTTAGAATCGTCTCACTGAGACGAACATTTTGGTAGTTAAATCATCCAAAACGGACTAGTGGACCAAAAGTTATTAAATATTAAAAATTTTACTTAGTGATTCTAAAAAAATTACTATTAAAATTACACAAAATTTGAACGATCTTGGGATTCTGTGATTAGATTTTAATGATTTTGGGCTTGTTAGAATCGTCTCATGAGACGAGCATTTTGGTAGTTAAATCATCTAAATTGGCCCAGTAGATCAAAAGTTATCAATAATTTTATAATTTTATACTTTTTGGCCAGAATTATAAAATTTTGACCAGAATTATAACCTGATATTTTGGCGACCCCACTCACCCACCCAAAAATTACGTAATTTCTGGAAGCTCTCTTAGTATAGGCTGTAGTAGTAGCTTAATAGTTAGTATGATAGCTGGAAATAGCGTGATGGTTGAAATTGTAGTATAATAGTGGGTTGTAGCAAGATAGTTAAAATCAGGTTTATGTTGTAAATTGCATTTTTAAAATGATAAATTTCAATTTTTTTTTAAAAATAATAAATTTTGAAGGAGGAATGTATTTGTCGCCACCTGTGACACAGTTTTTGTCACAAGTTTATTTATAACTCAAAGATAATACCTATTGCACTTTTAACAAAAAATGATCCTCTCGCAATTCTGTATTAATTTTAACTCTAATTTTAATAATTTTGACCCTAACTCTAACCCTAATTTTACTTTAATTTAATGGCCTTATTGGCCACAGGGTGTAACAAATGCATTTTTTCAATTTTGAATATCTTTTTTTTTAAAAAAATAATAAATTTTAAATATCTTTTTTGAATTAATTTAGTTATACCCTGTAGGGTACATAAATTTTTTTGTACTCATTATTTTGATTATATGATATTATATACAAAATCAACATTGTTTATATTAGGTTAGGGTGAGAACTATATTAGGTTTAGGGTTTAGGCTATTATATAGTAAAATCGCTCAAGGAAACCTTTTAATTAATGTACAGAAGGTAGTTTAGTATACAGTTTCTTGTGAAATGAGCGATTTTTGTTAAAATGAATGATTGTTTTGAATTTTTCTGATCATGTAACATTACACCTGATCTAAATTTTGGTGGTAATCTATAGGTCACATGATGTGAGTATATATACCTTTGGGTACATATATATAATCCCATCTTTTTTTTTAAAAAAATAATAAATTTTGAATATATATGATGACCAATTGTGTGATTTATATAACAACCAATTTGTATCAGTTACTACGTGAATCACATGATTAATTTTGATTGGTCAATAATGGGATTGCCATGGCAACATGTCTCCATAAAATAACACTCTATTAGAATTATATTTTATATTTATTAAATAGGAAATTATAGACAAGAAATGTATCTTACCGGGAAATATATCTCCTACTTAGCGTACCGATACTGAATTAGGAGTTAGTTCATCCCAATGGTGAATACATAATAGACAAATACCGTTTCTTTTTCTGTATTTTTTTTTGTTTGTATTGTTTATTGTTATTTTTAACAATATTAATGCTTTTCTTTTTTTTTGATCTTTCAGTGCTTTATTGGTAAGTACTTTCTTCTGATCTTTCAACTGTTTTTTTTTTCTAGTAAACCTTGCGAACTTTTACTGATCTTCTGAAATCAGTTAGAGAACTTTCTTATAAACTTACTTTCAGTCTTTTGGCAATTTGTTGGTAAACTTTCTTGTAATATTTCTTCTACTTTTTTAGTATTTCTTGGTGAACTTTTTTGGATCTTTTAGCTTTTTGTTAATAAACTTCTATTGATTTTTAGCATTCTTTTGATGAATTCTCTTGTGAACATTACTGTTATCTCTTGTAAATTTTTGGCATTTTCTGGATAACCTCTTGTGGACTTTTGGCATTTGTTAGTGAATTCTCTTGTGGACTCTTAGCGTTTTTCTAGCAAATTCTCTTGTGAATTTTCGGGTGAATTCTTTTGTGAACTTTTGACATTTGTTGGTAAATTCTCTTGTGGACTTTCGGCGCTTTCTGGTGAATCCTCTTGTGGACTTTTAGTGTTTTCTAGTAAATTCTCTTGTGGACTTTTGGTGTTTGGTAAATTCTCTTGTAGACTTCCAGCATTTGGTGAATCCTCTTGTAGATTTCTAGCATTTTTCAAGTTTTCTTTTAATCTTTCGGGGCTCTATTGGTAAGTATCTTTTAATATTTTTTTTTCAAACTTTACTTTACTGATTTTTTGAATGATTTGTTGATGAACTTTCTTGTGACCTTTTCTTTGGTCTTTTGGTATTTCTTGAACTTTCTTGGATCTTTCAGTGTTTTTTGATAAATTTCTTGGGTCTTTTAGTGTTTTGTTGAACTCTCCTATAAACTTTCAGCTTTGTTCTGTGAATCCTCTTGTGAACATTTGGCGTTTTTTGGTGAATTCTCTTGTGGACTTTCGGCAATTTTTGATAAACTCTCTTGTAGACTTTTGGTATTTTTTATTGATCTTTTAGTACTCTATTAGTAAGTACTTCTGATCTTTCAATAGTTTTTTTTTGTGCACTTTTACTGATCTTTTAAAATCACTTGGTGAACTTTCTTATAGACTTTCTTTTGCTCTTTTGACGATTTGTTAATGAACTTTCCTCTGGTTTTTTAGCGTTCTTGGTAAACTTTGAGTCTTTTAGCATTTTTTGGTGAACTTTCTTGGATCTTTCAGTAATTTGTTGAACTCTCCTGTGGACTTTCAGCATTTTTTTTGTAAATCCTTTTGTGAACATTTGGCATTTTTTGGTGAATTCTCTTGTGGACTTTTGGCGATTTCTGATAAACTCTCTTGTGGACTTTTGGCATTTTTTATTAATCTTTTGGTACTCTGTTGGTAAGTACTTCCAATCTTTTAATATTTTTTTTTGCAAACTTTTACTGCTTTCAAAATTGCTTGGTGAACTTTTTTATGAACTTACTTCTGTTCTTTCGATGATTTCTTGATGAACTTTCCTCTGGTCTTTTAGTATTTCTTTGTAAAACTTAGGTTTTTTGCATTTTTTAGTGAACTTTCTTGTGTCATTCATTGTTTGTTGAACTCTCTTGTGAACTTTGGGCATTTTTTTGTAATTCTTCTTGTAAACATTTAGCATTTTAATATGCAATTAATACTAAGGAGTAGTATTTTGGTATTGCGAAATTTGTTGGGTTTTTGTATAGTTGGATGTAAGTGAAATTTTGCAGTAAAGTATAATCAGCCCTTATATAGCTGATTATACTTTACTGCAAAATTTTACTTAAATACTAGATTGTGAAATTTTATCTGATATACTAATTTATAATGTAATTGACCGAGTTAAATATATTAATTTTTAAATAAAAAATCTTAATAAAAAAATATCTAGTTGTTATTTGCTTTTTGATTGGATCTGAAGTGAATATTATCGAAGTTTATTTTTGAGATTGTTGTTTTTGTTTCACATGATTATATTAGTTGCACATGATTTAGGTTAGTGTCAATCATGTGATATTTTTGTTATTTGATTGGCTGACTAGCATGGAATATATATCCCTGCAAAAAATATATCTCTTACAGGAAATGCCTAAAAGCACTCTTATTAAATATATATTTTTAATTAATATTATACTTTATTATATTATTATTATTTTTACAATATTACAAATATTTTAAACTACTTTTGCACTTTATCACATCTAATTCTATTACTATATACAAAACTAGCCCTATACACTTATTTTCACTTACCCTATACTTTACTGAAACTATAAAAAAATTAAAAATATTATGATTATATATCTATTATGTTTTTATTATATTTTAAAAAATATAATAATTACTAGTTATAAGTTAATAATAATAATATAAATAATATATATTAAAACTGTTTTAGTAATATTAATAAAAACATTTTTAAAACATTATTAAACTAAATAAATTTTATATTTATAGTATAATATAAATATTTATATTATATAAATATATTATATTATAATATATTTTATAATATTAAATATAATATAAATAAAACAAATCAATAATATAATGATTTAGACAAATGTGTTTACCCCAAAATCTTGCAAAAAAGATTCTTTGTTAAAATACGAAGAATGGTTTCATAAGCAAAATTACGAGATATAAGCATTTTTTAAAAATAATTTTGGTTTAAAAAATATTTTTAAAAAACTTATTTTAATATATTTTTAAAATATAATAATAATGTTTTTATAATATTTTTAATAATATTATAATAATGTTTTAAAAATATTTTAAAAAAATTATTTAAATTTTTTTTTAAAATATAATAATAATATTTTTACAATATTTTTAATAATGTATTAAAAACATTTTTAAAAGTTTATTTTAAGTTATTTTTAAATAATAATAATAATGTTTTTACAATAATTTTGATAATATTAAAATAATGTTTTAAAAACATTTTTAAAAAGCTTATTTTAAACTATTTTTAAAATATAATAATAATGTTTTTATGATATTTTTAATATATTAAAATAATGTTTTAAAACCATTTTTAAAACTTTATTTAAAGTTATTTTTAAATATAATAAGAATGTTTTTATAATAATTTTGATAATATTAAAATAATATTTTAAAATATTTTTAAACAATTTATTTTAAACTATTTTTAAAATATAATAATAATGTTTTTATAATAATTTTATAATATTTTTGAAACAGATTTAAATTTTTATTTTATTTTTAAAATTTTTATTATATTATTAATATATTATAAAAACATTATTAAAATATTTTTTTATATAAAAGCATATTTATTATATTTTCAAAATATTATTATTTTATTATAAAAACATATATACTTTTTTTTAAGTTTTAGTAAAGTAGTTAGCTATTATCCTCACTTCTTTGTTTTCTATCATCTTTATCTTGGCTATTTTTTTGTTTTAACTATAATCTTTGTTTCACTCTCTTTTTCAAATATTTACTAAAAATAGTAAAGAAGTAAAAAAAAATAAAAAAAATTTTTCAAAAGTGTTGATGTTCTTGCAAATTGCTAGAGAAATCTAGTATGTTTTTGCAAAGTGCTAAAGAAGTTAAATCTGTGTTCTTGTAAATTGCTAGAAAAGTTACAAAGTGTCAAAGAAGTCAGAAATAAATAAAATAAAATAAAAATCAAAAAAATAAGTATAAAAAACAAAAAACAAAAAATGTAAGCAAACTAATAAAAAAAAATAAATAAAGCCCCAAATTTTTATTTCTTTAAGTAAATGTTCGTGTTCTTGCAAATTCAGAAATTGTAAAAGCTGAGTTAATGTTCTTGCAAAATGCCAAAATATTATGAAGTGCCAAAAAAGTCTGGTTAGTTTTTTTACAAAGTGATAGAAAGTAAGGGTTCTTTTCTTGCAAAGTGCTAAAATAAAATAAATTAATAAAACAAATTTAAAAAAAAAACAAATTATGTTAAACAAAAAATAAATAAAGTCCTAACTAAATTTTTATTTTTTAAAGTATTATTTCGAAATATAGAAATTGCTAGAGAAATTAGTTGTATGTTGTTGCAAAGTGTCAGAAGTTTGGGTTGGCTTGTACAAGATTTCAAAAGTTGTTTGTTTTCTTGCAAAGGTATTCTTGTAAAGTACCAAAATAAAAATAAAATGAAAAAATTAAGCAATAAATAAATGAAAAAAATGAAAAAAATGAAACCAAAAAAACAAAACAAAAACAAAAAATGAAACGAAAATAAAATAAAAAATAAAATGAAAACAAAAAAGCAAAAAAAAAAACAAAACAGAAGATCTAATTATAAACAAAAGATCTAATTTAATCTTGTAGTTAGAGATATGTAAAATTTTGGATATCAAATTGCAAAAATTTATTTGGATATTAGCAAATATTTGGACAAGTTCGGATAAAAAAATTTTTAATATTCAAAATTTGAAAAAAAAATTTATATATCAAAACTCATTATTTGTACTTACAAATAAATAATTTTGTTGCCAATTACTATATTGGTAGAACAATACTGTATAATATATTAATAAAATATTTCAATTGAAAAAAAGCAATATAGAAAGATTTTATAATTAATTTTCCATGTATGCATAATAATTTTGCACTAAGACCCTAGCATTATCACCTAAAAAAATTTGGCTACTAGCATTAGGATTAAGGTTAAGTATTTTTGTTTTGGATTTTTAATTCAGAAATTTTTTAGGATAGTGATACTAGGATGATTCACAAACACAATTTTATTGGTCAAATCACATGCATAGAGACCTATTTTTATTGGTTATGCCCTTAAGATCAGGCAAAAATTTGAAAAAATTTAGAGTAAATACAAAAATTTGAAAAAATTTAGAGTAAATGCAAAAGTTTGAAAATCTTTGGATTAGATATAAAAATTTGATAATTTTATCACTATTGGTGAAATTGGGTAGTAAATTGGTAAAATTAGTGAAAATAATTTCATCAGCATATATATATAGTATAAATAGCCAATAATATTAAAGTATTTATTATAATAAAAATTATAATCTGTAGATAGATATAATATTGATCTATTATATTAAAATTTGAGAATTGCTATTTTCACCCTCCACTTTTGCTAATTCCACCCCCCAGCCGGCCTCCGACTAGTCTCTGACCCTTCCGACCTAGTCACGTGCAACGTAGTACAAATAGATATCACGTGACTTTCAAATTCGTGCATTTTAGGGTGTCCAGGATTATGCGATGCGATAAAGTAAATTATGTGGGCGAATTGAGGTTGATTATGCGATGGATGCGAAATAAATTTAAGATTATGCGACCAATTAGGTTGATTATGCGATTTTTATTATATGTAATTAATTTTTTTAGTTCTGTTTCGGAATTTCTCGGACATTTATCAAAAATTTTACCTTGAATATGTGCGTAATTTAAGTTAATTTAAGTTCTTTCATTTTTTACATCAGAACTTTTCGGGACCTACATTTTGTCACCACTCTATCACCCAAATTACAAATTTAAAGCTTGTCGAACGAAGTTACCATATTCCCAACAACCAATCAGATTTTATTCACGTGATTTATGCTTTTTTTTGCTTGATTATGTGAAGCATATGCGATGCGAAAAAATAGCAAATTATGCGCATAATATCACATCGCATAATCCTGGACACCCTAGTGCATTTTAACAAAATTTAGGTTACGCAAAACCCGTGATCACGTGATTTGCGTAACCAAAAAAGCCAATCAAAATTCGAACCAGAATTTGGTCCAAATTGACCCAATTCAGGTTCATTTGAACAAGAACTTGGTTCAAATTGAACCATTTCAGGTTCATTTGATCCAGAAATTGGCTCAAATTGAGCAACTTCGGGTTCATTTAAACCGAGCTTGGTTCAAATTAAACCACTTCGGGTTCATTTGAACTAAGTTCTGGTTCAATTGAACCACTTCGGGTTCATTTGAACCAAGTTCTGGTTAAATTGAACCACTTCGGGTTCACTTGAACCACTTCGAGTTCATTTGAACCAAGTTTTGGTTTAAATTGCCACTTTGGGTTCATTTGAACCAGAAGTTGGTTTAAATGAACACGAAGTGGCTCAATTAGAACCAATTTCTGGTTTAAGCGAATCCAAGTTGTTCAATTTAACTAGAACTTGGTTCAAAATGAACCCGAAGTGGTTCAATTGAACCAGAACTTGGTACAAATGAACCAAAATGGATCAATTTGAACCAGAACTTGGTACAAATGAATCCAAAGAACCCGGAGTAGTTCAATTTGAACCAAGTTCTGTTCAAATGAACCCGAAGTGTCTCAATTTGAACCAAGTTCTGGTTCAAATGAACCCGAAGTGGTTCAATTTGAACCAAGTTCGGTTTAAATGAACCCGAAGTTGTTCAATTTGTACCAATTTCTGGTTCAAATGAACCTGAAATGGTTCAATTTGTGAACCCGAATTGGATCAATTTGGACCAAGTTCTGATTCGAATTTTGATTGGCTTTTTTGGTTACGCAAATCACGTGATCACGGGTTTCGTGTAACCTAAAATTTTGTTAAAATGCACGAATTCGAAAGTCACGTGATCACTATTTGTACTACGTTGTACGTGACTAGGTCGGAAGGGTCGGAGGCTGGTCGGAGGCGGGCTGGGGGGTGGAATTAGCAAAAGTGGGGGGTGAAAATAGAAATTCCCTAAAATTTTAGCCAAATCATATTAGAAGTTTTTTAAAATAAATTATTTTTAGATAAAATCAATTTTGGTTAATCACAAATGTTGCTATATAGTAAAGTTTAAATTTTATGATATCAATTGATAATTATTGATTAAATAAACTTGTTTGAAATTTCAAAAGAATTTTACTAACTATAACTGGCAGTGATAATTACTGGTATCATGTGACACATAAAATTATATACATATGTACATACGCAAAAATTTTAATTTAACATTAACCGTTATTGCATTGATTTTATTTTTACATACATATGTGTGTGCGTACGTATATACAGTCAGACCTCTCTATAATCACAAGTTGGTCGCGCCCTATTTTGATGATTGTATAGAGATGTGCCTATAAATAAAATACCTTGTCATGGTCACATAACCAAAGGCCAATAAGTAATATATTTGCGAATATTTGAAATACTACGTGCAGGACACCTAAAGGCAGAAGTCACGTGACTTGTCCCATTTTTAAAAATTTATAATCAAATTTGATGTTTTTTTGAAATTTTGCATTTTGATTGGTTAAAAATTAATTTTTAAAATTAATTTTTAAAATTAATTTTAAAATATTTTAAAATTAACCAATAGGAGTGAGCCAAAACACGTGACTTGTCCCATTTTGAGGTAATTTTTTCCGTATCATATAAAATAGCACACTTTTAAACTCATATATATTGAAAATATATAATAAGTTTTAAAAAATTAGAGCCGCTAAGTTGTAGTAAATTGGTTAAACTACAAAATAGCGGCCCATTTTTTTTTGATATTATTTTTATATTAAATGCTATTTGCTTTTAAAGTTTGGAAAGCCTTTAGGTGTCCCGCACTATATTAAAAAATTTAAAATGGTTATAGTGAAAAACTTTTGATCCAGTGGCCCAATTTGGATAAAATGACAAGTGTTTGACTCAATAAGACAATTCTAAAGAGCTAAAATCGTCCAAATTTAGCTACAAAATGCTAAGATCATTAAGAATTTTTTTATTTAGATGTTAAATTTAATCAATTCTTAAATATGTAAAGTGACACAAATTCTTAACGATCACAGGAGCCTGTAATTGGATTTTAGTGATCTTAGACTCATTAGAATTGTCTCATCGAGATGAACATTTTGGTAGTTGTTTCATCCAAATCAGATCACTGCATCAAAAGTTATTTGTTGTCAAACCTTTAAGAATTTTTAATAGAATATTTTAATTAAAAATAAATATAAATATTGGCCAATCAGATGTTATAATCTATATTTAGTCAAAATTTGTGATTATAATGAGAGTTTTTTTATTAATAAAATTAATAAAAGATCTAAATTTTTTTGTGATAGTGATTATAGGTGATTTGTGACTATAATAAGGTTTTTTACTATATTTTAAGTTCGTCGCACAATATTGGGTGCTTATATAGAGATGTGGCTATATAGGGTGTGACTATATAGAGGTCAGACTGTATTACATATTTTTAGACAATTGTATCTACCAAAAATCATTTTCACAGAATTGGCTTAATTGGCTTTAACTATTCTATTAGCTATGCGCAACTATAAATACACATATATAAATCACTAAATTATAAGTAGGATGACTCATATTGCTTCGCTTATACTTAGCAACATCTACAGAATGAGCAAAGCGAACTCTGTAGTTGTTTGCTATCGTCTCTGCTCTACTCCTATTTTCTAAACCAATCCTAACACTAACCCTTACTCTAACTCTAACCCTAACCATAACTCTAAAGCTAATTTTCTATCTCAACTATATTAAAAATCAAACACAAAACTAATATATAGTATGATGAATAAGTCAAATACAATGCAAAAAAAACTGACACCAATGACAAATGTATTCAATAACATGTCAAAAAGCGCAATGATAGCGACCTATTCTGAATCTAAAAAGAATTAGTATTGCACAAACATGCAACTAAAAGCAAAAAAAAAATTTAAAAAAAATGAATGCTTAGTTGTACAGTTGAGAAACCCAATTCCAAAGGTAATGCACTAGCGACAAACTGAACAATATACAAAACAAAAATATCCCAGTAGCACACTATCAACAAAAGAGACTTTAAACTGACAATACTAAAACAAAAAAAACCCAGGTAACGCACCAAAAGAATATGGAAAAAAGAGTACCAAAGTGGACGACACCGACGATGGAAGAAGGAGAATGACGCCAACTAAACGACAAAAGAAAAATAATTAGCGACAAAAAAGAGCACCTATTAAAACCAAATAAAAAAGCATAAAACTAAACTACTATTATCGAAAGAAAAATCGCAGCACAGAAATCCAAATTAGACGGCACCAACGATGAAAAGGAGAGTACTAAACTAAAAGATACCAATGACAAAAAAACTGGAAGAAAAAATAAAAAAAAAGACAAAAAAAATAAGAAAAAAACAAAAATGAAACTAAAAAAAAATAAAAATATAAAAAAAAATATGTACTAAATAATAAAAAAAAAGATATAAAAAAAAATTGAATTACTTATCTTTATACCCGCTCTGAGGACCGTGAACAATCTATATAAGGTCATATTTAAAAAATAGCTAATAGAGGCCCATTTTTTAAAAAAGGTTATATTTGAAAAGTAGGTATTGGAGAAAAAGGTTATATTTGAAAACAGCTAAATGGCAAAATAGATATATTTAAAAGAATACTAATAGGTAATTTTTATAAATGTTATATTTGAAATGTGCTAATGAAAAATCTGGGCTATAATAGAACCCCAAATATATATAGATAGATCAGGTATAAGTTTGCTTATTTTTGAGGTTTTTTATGCAGATTTTTTTCATTTATAGTAATTTTTTGCTTATTTTTGAAGGTTTTTCCGCAGATTTTTCCTTTTTAGTAACCATATAATTAACCTAACCTATCTATTTATATTTCGGGGTCCTGCTATAATAGTAACCCGGCAGATAATAAATACAAAATAGAAAAATGCAAAAATTGGATAAAAATTAACCAAAACAGTTTTTTTTTTTTAAGTTTTTTCACACAACGTGTGTTATATATATTTATGATCCATAGTAGTTTATAAATTAAATGGGTTTAAGAGATTTTGAACTTTTGTTTTTTTTTTTTTTTTTTTT